>JAVIWC010001632.1:0-10091 GCA_031894815.1 Creontiades dilutus
GTTGCCAACTCTACTGCCGTTCAACGCATTGAGTGGAGGTTTTCACCGCCCTCGGCCCCTTGGTGGGGCGGATTTTGGGAGAGAATGGTGGGTCTAATGAAGAACATTCTCCGGAAAACCCTCGGTAACAGTTCTTTAAACCGAGAGGAACTCTATACCGTGGTGACTGATTGTGAAGCTCTCATAAACTCGCGGCCAATCACTTATTATTCAGAGGACCCAAAAGACCCAGTTCCAATAAGCCCAATCATGTTCCTGCAAGACATAACTGAAAATGGACTTCCAGACTGTGACTCTGTTGAGTCAACCATCTTCGAAAAGAGGATGAAATATCGACAAAGAGTAAGAGAAGATCTGAAGAGACGATTCAGATCTGAATATCTTGGTCAAATGGTCACCAAGCCTCAAAAGATGAAAGAAACTCGAGTCCCAGTCGTGGGTGAAATTGTGTTCATTGGGTCAGATGACAAGAAACGTGTTGACTGGCCAATCGCAATCGTCGAGAAGATTTTACCTGGAATAGATGGAAAGACGCGCGTGGTACATCTGAAAACTGCCGACGGTACCCTGTGTCGCTCTGTGAAAAGAGTGTACCCTCTTGAAGTTTTCCACACCTTAGACAACCCTCAAGGAGACGCTCAAGAAGACTTGAGAGAATCTCAAGAAGACGAAGGGTGCTCAAGACTCTCTGCTGGATCGTCCTCTGGAGACATCTCCGAGACTCATATTTTACCCAAACCCAAGAAATTCATAAAGAAGGACATAACGACAAAGTGTGGTCGTGAAGTAAAATTACCTGTGAGATATCAATGAAATTTTTGGAGGTTGAGACTTAGGGATATTGCATTGTATAAATTGAAATTTCTTTATTAGGAGATTATTTGTGTGAATTGTAATTTGTGAAGTGTTTCTTGAGTACTTTCAAGTTATATTATCCGTACTCAAGGTGGGAGGATGTCGTGAACATTTGAACTTGAGCGGTCACTCCATTTTGACGCCTTGATAGATGAGATGAAAACTGATTAATTTTAATTTCTAAACTCAAACTAAAATTCCATAGGTGCAGATGAAGGACCATGTAAATAAAATGTAAATTAAAAAACTAGTATTTGGAATATGGAAATTAAATGAACAAAGATATGAAAGTCCACCAACTTCCTGTATTTAAATATCAAAATAAGGTTTCAATTTAAAGGTAAATCTCCTGACTGGTAAAAGAAAAATAATAAAATAAAAAGCGCTTGTTGGGGCCCTGGTGAATTTGGTGAAAACGCGAGGAGAAGAGAGATGTAGATGGCCAGATCCAAGGTAGAAAGAAAAGGTAAGATCTTACCCAATGGATCATATGTAAATTGTCCGGAAAGTGAGCAGGAATTCCGGTCGGAAGATCGCTTGTCTGATCAAACTTCCGTGCTGCACGTGCGCGAGAAAGGGCGAGAAAAGGAGCGTAGTGGTTCGGATTGAGCTGCCGCAGAAAAACTGGCTTGGGAAATTCGGACGTCGGCGAATCTGGGTAACAGTGGGGAGATGCAGGTGGGGCGATGATTGTTTGTAGACTGCAGGAGCTCTGAGGATGGACGTTGGTCGCTGATAAGATGAACAGCCGGCCTACTAATCTAACTAAGATGACATTGAAATTTTCTAAAGCGTCTACAGTTTGTTCATGCCGCCCACCAAAATTTCATTAAAATGCAACAGAGGAGCAGGAGAAAATAAAACGAGGATAGGTGCAGAGCTTAAGGGTCGTCACTAAGGGGTTCAGGTTTGGTGAGGGGAGTGAGAGGAATGACTTCTTGGAAGATCGTTGGTATGTTCCAGTGGTGGTTTTAATAGTAAGCACTCTTACAATACCATCTTTGCCTGGATGGATTTGATCTACCTTGCCCATTGGCCACTGGAAAGGGGAGCATTCAACTTTCTTCAGCAGGACCAGATCCCCGACCTTAAGATTTGGGACCTTTTCCGTCCACTTGCGCCTCTGCTGCAGGGTATTCAGGTAGTTATTCTTCCACGAGTTCCAGAAGGCTTGAGTTCGTTGGCGCAGGAATTGCCATCTGGATAGCCTATTTTGAGGTATGGGAAGGAAGTCTGGCTCCGGCAGAGCATTGATAGGACCTCCAGTCAGGAGATGAGCTGGTGTGACAGGCATGGAATCATTAGGGTCTGAGGAAGGAGGAAATAGGGGGCGGGAATTCAGTATTCCCTCAATCTTTGTAATGATGGTAGCTAGCTCTCGTTCCGTGAATGGGTGGTTGCCAACTGTTTTGTAGAGCTGAGTTTTGAAACTTTTAACCCCAGATTCCCACAGCCCACCAAAATGAGGGGAATATGGTGGATTGAAGTGCCACTTCAGTGCCTTCCAATTCCACTGAATGGCTAGAGGAGTGCAATGTTGAGTAATGCGTTCTTGGGTTTTTGGATTCTGAAACCATTGTTCAACCTCTTTCAGATATCGAGCTGCTCCAAGGAAGTTAGAACCACAATCTGAAAACATTTGAGCTGGGATTCCTCTTCTGGCTATGAATCTATCCAGAGCATCCAAAAACCTTCTGTGGTCAGGTTTGGGACCACTTCCAAATGCATTGCCTTGGTGGCAAAGCAGATGAATATGCACACATAAGATTTGTGTGAGGAGGCTGTTCTTCGGGTCGAATCCTTGCATAATAAGGGGCCAGCAAAGTCGACTCCTGTATGAAAGAAGGCACGTTCGGTGACAAATCGGTTGGCTGGCAGGTTTCCCATATACGGGTTAATATGACGCTTAGCAAATGTGAGACACATCTTGCATTTGGTTTTAATTTTTCGGATGAGAAGCTTCGCACCAGGGATCCAATATTTTCGCAGAATTGCAGCATGTAAGGCCTGTGATCCTGGGTGTAGGTTTGCTTCGTGAAACCAGCGAACTAGTAACAAAGTAAAGTGAGCACTTCTAGGTAGCAGCAAGGGGTGACGTTGCGGGAATGGGAGATTTGAAAGCATTAACCTGCCGCCCACCCTGAGTAACCCATCGGCATCTTCAAAAACGTTAAGGTTGGCGAATAGATCTTGAACCTTGCGATCAGATCGATTGGAAAAGTAGTGGTGCTGTAGCAATTTGATGCAGCGTAGGTTGGCATGGGCGAACTCTTTTGCTGTTATAGGACCGTAGGCCCTGTTCTCTTTAGCTGAAAGTGAATTCCTCTTGTAACGGAGAGCATAAGCCATGACCTTGATGAAGGTTAAATACGATGAAAAACGTTCTGTCCAGCTCACAAATGAATCATGTTTGGTGGTCAACAGAGCAATAGCGGGTGCCTAGTTCAGGTAAAGGCTCAGGTGAGAAATCGAAGGAAGATATTGGCCAGTCATCCTTATGTCTGGCTAACCATAAGGGGCCTGACCACCACAGACGATGAGATTGAAGCTGAGATGGGTAGAGCCCTCGAGATCCGCAGTCAGCAGGGTTGTGTTCTGAGCGAACATGAAACCACCATTCCAGTTGAGTTATTTCCCTTATGTATGAGATTCGATGAGCAACAAATATCTTTAGCAAGTCTGGCGAAGCTTTCAGCCAGGCAAGAACTATGCTGGAATCAGTAAAGAAGTAATGGTTTGCAATGGTGAAATGCACAAAAAAAGGAGCAAGAGAGGCATAGAGTTGAGTTAGTAGGTGGGCTCCACACAACTCCAATCTGGGAATGGTCAAAATTGTTTTGCGTGGTGCAAGTTTGGTTTTAGCTTGAAGCAGAAACACTTGGTAGGAGTTGCCATGACAAACTCGCAGGTATATACATGCACAGTACCCTCGCTCACTAGCATCACAAAATCCCACTACTTCATATTGTGATGCATTGCAAGTTTGTAAATACCTTGGTATTCGGATGTCAGCAATACAAGTGAGTTCTGTTGCGAACTTGGACCAGTTTACAGCAATATGGGATGGGACTGTGTCATCCCAGTCAAGAGCAGTGTGCCACGTCTCTTGAAGGATGACCTTGGCTTGAAATATTACAGGAGATAGATAACCAAGTGGATCATAGATCCTAGCAATAGTTGATAGTATGGAACGTTTGGTCATGCATGGTTCGAACTGGATGGCACTGTAGGCGAGGGAGTCTTCAAGTGGCCTCCACTGTGAACCTAGAATTTTCAGATTTTCGTCAGACTGGAAAGAGACAGGACTTGTTGAGGTGTCACTGAGGTTTTCCAAAATCCTAGGATCGTTGCTGCACCACTTGCTTAAGGTGAAGCCGCCCTTGGCAAGTAGTTTGATGAGCTGATCACGAAGTACTAGTGCTAGTTCAGTTGTGCTAGCACCAGTGGTGAGGTCATCTACGTAAGAATCTTCTGCTAGGGCTCGTGAGGCCATGGGATACATTTTCCCTTCATCTTCAATAAGTTGAAGAATTACACGGTGGCTTAGAAATGACGAGCAGCTCATACCGTAAGTCACAGTCTTAAGCTCGTACTCTAGAACTGGGGTATCTGGGCTAGATCTCCATAAAATGTGTTGGAACTTTCGGTCTTCTGGTCGTACAGAGATCTGGCGATACATCTTTACGCAGTCAGCAGAGAAAACCACAGGATGCCGTCGGAAGTTGAGTAGAACCAGGCAAATGGAGTTTTGGAGTTTGGGGCCGATACACAAATGATCGTTAAGAGAACCATTTGAGGTGCGAGCTGAGGCATCAAACACAACTCGTATTTTGGAGGTCGTGCCTGTTTTAAAAACTCCATGATGTGGTATGATGTACTCGCCAGGCTCAGTTGCGAGTTCCATATGATCCAACTTTGCATACTCATTGAGAAAAGTGTGATATTCGCTATACAAGGCGTGGTTGCGATTGAGTTTGTATTCCAAGTTGTAGAGCCTGGTTAGAGCTTGTCGTCGAGAATTACCAAAAGATGGAGGAATACCCCTTTTGAAAGGCAATGCAACTTCGTAACGACCACATGCCAACCTTTTGTGAGTCTCACGAAAATGTTGTTCTACATAAGTTTCGGTGGTAGAAAAAGATTTATTGATGGAGTTTACCTCCTCAATTTCCCAAAATTTGTTCATAATTGAACTAAGTTCGGCTGTTGTTGCAAGGCAAGATACAAGTGGCTGGTTGTTATGATCAGCCTCATGTCGACCAATAATGATGTGCCCGAAAATGGTGTTAAGTAGAGATGGCATGTTTGGATAAGGATTTATTGGGGCGCTGAGTAAAATTTCCATAAACAGGTCAGCTCCCAAAAGCATGTCAATGGGCCCAGGAATCCAAAAGGAAGGGTCCGCAAGTTGAAAATGTGCGTATTTTTGCCAAAGACTGGCCGGCAGAGGATTCTGGGGTAAAAATGAAGTGATTTGCTTTACCACAACGGCGGAAATGTCGAGGTGCGGGTGTGAAGACGTGATCGGAGCAACCACACAGCGAGCTCGACCCTCAGAAGGTGCAAGGTTAGCTTGACCGACCCCAACAATGGGTTTTGAAAATGGCTCGATTTTCAGACCAAGTCGGTCAATAAGGGATTTGGTTGCAAAGGTGAGTTGACTCCCAGAATCAACAATCAGACGAAAATTTTGGTAAACACCATTTTTATCTAATATTCGAGCCTGCGCACTGCCCAGCAGAACTTCGCCGGTCTTAGCACTGAGTGTTGTGAGCGCAAGTGAGTTGTGTGGGTTAGGGTCAGATTTAGGCGAAAAGGCTTCGCGAGAATTATTTCCAGGGTGAGCAGAAAGTGCATCGTGCAAATCTGTGTGATGACGCAATTTGCAGATTCTGCAAGAAAATTTGGACTGGCATTTTCCTGTCGTATGGTTAGGATGAAGGCAGTTCAAACAGCCTTGGAAAGTTTTCAATAGCTGAAGTCTACCTGTAGCGTCGGCAGAAGTAAAAGTTGGGCAAAGATGTATTACGTGGTTAGCAGAACAAATAAAGCAGCAAAATGATGCATTTTTTATTTTAGAAAATTTGCCGACGTTAGACGGAGAGTTAGCATAAGATTCCCCTTTTGAATCCGTTTTCGGAGAATTTTGTCGAGTGAAAAAGGATGACTTCAAATTTTGATTTTGGTTGAACTTAGGCTGAAATTTAGCTGGACTTTGTGGTTTAATTGGACCAGATTGCCCTTGAGGTTTGTCTTCAGGAACCAACAGCAAAGCTTGATGTCTTTCTCTGACGAATTTTAGTAAAGTATCAAAAGTGGGAAATTCTACCTCTGAATTTTTTAATTCAAATGCCTCTCTAGTAGTCGGGTCTAAGCTCCTGATGGCGAGCTCGAATAATATGTAATCTGAAGTGTTAGGTATGTTCATATTTCTCAATGCAGCAACATGTTCAGCTGCATTTGTGAGAAAGTGTTGCAAACACTGAGCGGTTGACTTGTTGGTGGGGGCTTTACATGATAAAATTTGTTGCATATAAGTTGAGGCTAGTTTCCTTCTTTTATCGTACTGTTGTAGTACCGCGCCCCAAGCCAGCTCATAGTTGTTTCCCTCAAGAGGTATTGATTTTACTACCGAGAGAGCATTTTCAGATAAATATCGAATCAAATAGTGAAATTTAGCAATAGGTGACAGATTATTGTCGTTGTGAACCATAGACAAAAAGGTGTCCCTAAAAAGAGGCCAATCTGTAAGCCGTTGTCCGCTGAAAGTAGGAATTTCAAGTTTAGGGAGCTGTGCTTGGCGTGGAACTGTTGCACTTAGAGTTTGATCCATCGTAATCGTACCATTTGGCCCAGACCCTGATGGTAGTGACGAAGGAGCTAATGATTCGTATATACCATGAATTTCAAAATAATATTTCTTCACTGTATCTAGGGTAGCCTGTGTATTACTATCTGGAAATTCTGGGAGTGATTCTTCGACGGTGTGCAGAACAGTTAATTTATCCACCAGTTCCTCGACTTGTGTGTTGAATCCATGTAATGTCCTAAACATACCCTTAAAAGCGTTTATTTTTGAAGCATCTTTAGGCAGAGCCCGTCCAGTTTGTACAATAGTTTGAATGTCCTTGGCGATAATGAATAGTTTCTTAATCCAAATTTTGGATTGTTGTTCAGGCGTAAGCGTCGCCATGGCAGCAAGGAACAGGAAATTGTAAGGTTAATGTAAGGAGCTGTGGCAAATGCAAAAGGAAAACTCGAATTACAAGATCTAGTATGGGTAAAGTGAGCTATGCATGTAAAAGAGAAAGTTCTACGCAGGTACAGGTATTGTCATTTGACTTAATCAAGGAAAGTATCAGTACATAGTACACATGATCAAATGAAAATCAAATGACTGAATAAGATGTGTTGAATACAACAAAAAGCTACAAAATGTGAAAAGGAACTAAACTTATAATAGTGTGAAATGTATTCAACTATCAAATAAATAATCAAAATTATAGTAGTACGTAAATTTCTTCTGAGCACATATGTATAATAGAAAAATGTAAATACTGTAAGTATTTGTAAATTATCGTGAACACGAAATTGGCAAAGTTGTAAATAGTGAATGGTACAAATGCAGCAGTAAATAGCATAAGCAAGAAGAGTATAGCACTAATATCCGGCTCGAAGTAACCAAATGAATAGATGAGATGAAAACTGATTAATTTCAATTTCTAAAATCAACTAAAATTCCATAGGTGCAGATGAAGGACCATGTAAATAAAATGTAAATTAAATAACTAGTATTTGGAGTATGAAAATTAAATGAACAAAGATATGAAAGTCCACCAACTTCCTGTATTTAAAATCAAAATGAGGTTTCAATTTAAAGGTAAATCTTCTGACTGGTAAAAGGAAAAATAATAAAATAAAAAGCGCTTGTTGGGGCCCTGGTGAATTTGGTGAAAACTGGCGAGGAGAAGAGAGATGTAGATGGCCAGATCCAAGGTAGAAAGAAATGGTAAGATCTTACCCAATGGATCAGATGTAAATTGTCCGGAAAGTGAGCAGGAATTCCGGTCGGAAGATCGCTTGTCTGATCCAACTTCCGTGCTGCACGTGCGCGAGAAAGGGCGAGAAAAGGAGCGTAGTGGTTCGGATTGAGCTGCCGCAGAAAAACTGGCTTGGGAAATTCGGACGTCGGCGAATCTGGGTAACAGTGGGGAGATGCAGGTGGGGCGATGATTGTTTGTAGACTTCAGGAGCTCTGAGGATGGACGTTGGTCGCTGATAAGATGAACAGCCGGCCTACTAATCTAACTAAGATGACATTGAAATTTTCTAAAGCGTCTACAGTTTGTTCATGACAATTGAGCGGTACATCCTATTAATTCAGAGATCTCGGTAATCAAGCCCAAGGAAACACCACAGATTTCCCCCAGCTGGGATGACGAAACAGCGAGATTGAATAGCGTTTGGTTTCAAGAGCTCAGTCTTTCGTACGCTGAGTCAGCAATGCCCTTAAAATATGATAAACGACTTGTAAAACGTCATTACTGCAAAACTGAGAAGGAATGTCGAGAAGAACAGGAAATGAATGAGAGAGAAAAAATGGAAAGTGAGAAAATCAAAGCAGAGAAGGCAAAACAAGGTGTAACATTAGGTAGAAGTAATGCCTGAATCGCTCTAGACTGGAGAAATCTAGATCTAGAAATTTCAAAGGTAAAGAGGAAGACCAAAGAGACAGCCGAATTCAGAAAAAGCAAAACAAGAAGCAGGGCAGATTGCTGCACCACAAGAAGAATGCAGCAGAACTAAACTACAAGAAGGAAGGACCAAGTCACTAGCGACGAAGTTGTGGAAACCCATTTCAATAAAAACGGAGTTAGATAGAACGTTGTCTATATTTCCACGAAAGTAAAGAGTTACACAGTTGAATCGATTTCGACGGTTAGGTCATCATCAGTAACTAACATGAACTGAAGGTACATCATCAAAGCTCATCTTATATATGATCAAGTGAAAAGAGATTGAATCCTATTGGCTCAGGGAAGTGAAAGGGGCGGGGAGGACCAACCAATGCCACTCAAGGCTTGCAAAGTGAAAGGGGCACAAACAGTAACATTATGGAGAGGGGGTGCCAAACTTATTGCAAAAATGAACCCAATAATGGTGAAATGTTTTGAGGAATGACATAAGCCTTAATTTAAACATTTTCCTGACTTACCACTCTTAACAATTTCGAATTTTTCTAGCACATCCAACATACCTACCTCCCTTTGATCAAAACTAAAGCTATAGTTGGACTCATTCGGATGACTTGCAAAGGCAGAATCACCTTTGTTGTCCCTGAAATCCTTTTTATGCCCTCTTATTCGTTCCCTAAATTTCCTAATAGTTTGACCGCAGTAAGCCCACATGAACATTTTAGTTGATAAACTAGTTATTTAGTTTACTTTATTGAACCTGAGAGTTCTGACTGAATAAAATGTGTTTTAATACTGAATGTGATAGGTAGGTATTATAATACCTACTTACCGAGTTACCTAGAGGATGTTGATAAGGGTGGAACTCTGAAAATTTTGATATCATTCATAATTCAATATCATTTTTAATATAATTTTAATACCAAAGTATCGTTCACCCTTTTGGATAACTTCCTTAAATTCTGCAATTCGGTGAAAAATTGATAGAACCATGAAAAACCAGAATTCTCTGTCGAAAAATTTGAGTGTCCACACACTGGATACCATCTGTCCACAGACAGGAAATTCTTTGTCCACACACTGGCAAATGGCACTTTTTTCACATTCGTTTAAAAATCAATTTGTATGAGCTACAAATATAGTAAAATGGAGGTAATTTCAAAACCTGATTTATACCAGAAGGCACTAGAAAAAGAAAAAGTTGAGAAAATTGAATAGGGACTGTGTACTATTAGTTGTAAGTTGAAACTTCACTTGCCTACACCTTAATCGTCCACAGACTGGGTAGACAGAGATAATTTTTGAGCAATTTTGATGAAAAATCGCGAAAATAACCATGAAGGAAGCGTTTTATCGAAAAACGGACTTCGAATTCGTGTTCATAGCACCCCGAAAAACCCCTTAGAGAGTAGGTTTGAAAGGGATTAAACAGAGATAATTTTTGAGCAATTTTGATGAAAATCGCGAAAATAACCATTAAGGAAGCGTTTTATCGAAAAACGGACTTCGAATTCGTGTTCACACCCCCAAAACCCCTTAAAA
>JAVIWC010001633.1:0-10301 GCA_031894815.1 Creontiades dilutus
CGGGTGACTGACCATTTTCCAGAAAAAAGGGTGGCTTGGAAAAAACCAACGGCACAAAGCAGCTTGGGAAATTTGGAGCCCATAGGTCCATGTAGGCATAGGTCCATAAGGCTTTAAATATGTTTAAATAGGAACAGGATAAACGACAATGAGGTAAACAACACTGGTACGGGACCATGGTAACGGGTACCTGCGGGCCTTGAATTCGAGTCAAGTGTGGTTTTCAAGAGGTAATGACCCAAACACCGAAAAACTCTTCATGATCCAAAACCATTTCAGATACATCTGAACACAAACAACACATATCAATGATTAAAGTCAGCACAGAAAAATACTATTCCATTTCGGACGTTTTCAAGATCTTCATGGTTTTATCGTTCTATATAAAACTCGAAGTTTGTTTCTATCGATCCGTGTATATATCAATCTATGTTCCCAATAAAAGGATAAACTGCCAGACCGATTTTTACGGGAGAGGTCGTAAAATGTTCAGTGAGTTGCGTTGAAAAACATAAGCTAGGTCAGAACCTCGTAAACATCCTTCGCCACCAATTTGTTTGGATCCGAACTTTTGTTATTATGGTGGCCAACAGGCAGTTTATCAGCGGCGGAAAATTGTGGAAAATGGAAAAGCATAGGACTGGAATTTTCCAGCGAAGCACGAATTTCTCAAGAGTAGTCCATAAAATACACACTTTTGCTAAACGAACAGATACACGTTCGTCAATCCGGGTGATCTCATTCAATTCTTAGTAGTAGTAACTAATTAAATCAATCAAAAGAGTTACACTTTCGTTTTTGTAATATTTCAGTATTGATCAGGGTATTGATGTATAGAGCATGTTCAGGTATCGCATAAAACCACAATCAATTTGTCGTAAATTGGATCTGTATTCTACTAACAGGAACGACGTAAGAATTGGGAAATCGGAGTATTTCTCCTTCAAGCTACCTCACAGCTTTCAATTGGCCGGGGAACCGAAAATCCCCATATTCTCCTACAAACGATCACTTCAGGAATGGAGAATGTTATTCAGTTCAAGTGAGAACGCCATTGTAAGTAATTATTACATAACAGAGGGGACATGGTGTATCGGCAAATACCGAATAAGTCCATTAGCGGAGGCCCCCGGCCTGTTGATCAGTGTTGATGGGGTTCGCGAGAATTTAAAACGACCAAGGACGAGAATGAACGATCCTCCGAGCGACCAATAAGACTAGAAGGCGATAATCACCCACGAGCGTTCAGTCACGTTCGCGGACGCCGCGAACCACGACAGAGAGGCCCCTGAATCCCCATACAAGCTATTTACCGAAGATATGCTCGGTGGTTGTGTTAGCATGTATCTACCCAGACAGAATCGGTACATTCGTATAACCTTCTTTCACAGTTGTCTGTTCGATCTTACACATTCAAAACACGGGAAAATTTCGGGAAACATTTTGGGGAGAGAAAAAAGCAGGAAAATCCACCAAATTGACTAGCCCACCATATTAGGAATAAATGGTTTAAAAGAAGAAAAAAAACGTCTGCCAAGTGGGTGTGGCACATAGCTCCCTCGTATCCATAACATGACTGTATAGATCATTGACAATTATGATTGACTAAAGAACTTCGTTCAATTAGGCGAAGTAAATATTGAATTAGGGTAAATTTATTGTTATGCAGGAGCATAACTTGAGAAAATAAAGGTAGGCATGTTCAACTATTAAACAAACTATAAAATATACCTAATAAGTCCGAACAATCCCTGAAAATTTCATCGAAATTGGTCAAGAACTCCCGGAGTTATGCGCGTAACAAGTATTTCAAGTTTGCGCATGCGCAGAGGCTACTATTGATCCGGGGGTCATGAAACCTATTGGGGACCATCTACACCCCAATCCGCACAATCCCTGAAAATTTCATCAAAATCGGACTATAACTTCGTGTAGTTTTGCCCGTAACAAGGATTTCCTGACAGACAGACACGGAACCAAAATTGTTCAGAAAGGTCTAAAACGCAAAATGCGACTGCACACACATTCCGAAAGTGAAAACAATGCTTCTGCTACCTTAGTAGACTCGGAAGCAATAATGACAGTTTAGTGCAGGTCTCCATAAACGATTTGCCCTAAGGGCCATATCATAATGTGGAGGTGGTGGTGCGGGCAAACATAGGGATCCAGGGAACTACGCCCCTAGCTGAAGGGGGGTACGGGGGCTTCCGCCTGAAAATTTTAAAAATGAGACACTTGAAAACAGTGCTTTTAAGCACTCTTAGACGAGTTTGACAAATTCACAATTAGGCTTAATATAGGAACAAAAAATTAGTTTTTAGTAATTAAATATATACTATATATTTTTAATTCCATGATTTCTTTTTCGTTGTTCAATAAAATTTTACTATTGAATTTTCAGGAATGGAAAATTTTGCAAGTCAGACACTTGAAATTAGGGTTTTTAAGCACTCCTAGACGAATTGGACAAATTAAAAATTAGGCCCAATCCTTATAGGAAACCAAACTGATTTTGTCCCCAAAATGCCCTTGGGACTTGAACAGATTTTGGAGGCCTAACACAAGAACCGGGTAGCTGCCGCCCAAAAATTTGTGGATACGCATTCAGTTTTCGGGGATCCCATTTTTAGTCGTACTGTGACAGATGGTGAGACCTGGGTTCACCACTCCACCCCAAAAACAAAAATGCAGGGTAAAGTTGGGAAAAAGTCACACGAATCTGCCCCCGAAAAATCAAAAGTGACCCTATCAGTAGGCAAGACTATGCCGACAGTTTTTTTGGGATTCGCAGGTGGTTCTTCTGATCGATTATCTTGATCGAGGTTCCTCTGTGAATTCGGTTTGAGGGCAGCAATAAGGCTCGAAAGGCCTCATAATCTTAAAAATCGTGTGATTACTTGAAGAAGCTTTTCCCCGTTTTCAAAAGTACATCGTTCGTCAAGGAGACTTGGTAGAAAAATAGTAAATTTGTCGAGGATTCCTAATAAATTATACATTTTTCCAAAAAACCAACATTTCCATCATTTCAAGCCTATACCATTGCCCATACAGGAGCGGCCCTCGACCGCCGGGACGAAAACCCCTCCCCCGCCATCAGGTGACAACACCACAGAGGACCCTTTAACTCAGCCGACTATCCCTCATTAGCACCAGTAAAGCCCCTTTCAATCTTCCCCTCTTAACGCAAGACGTTTTAGTTGCTTTTGTTGAAAAATGTAATTTTTTGTGAGATTCAAAATGTTCTCGCCGTTCTGAGGAAAACAAGTCTAAATTTCATATCAATCGGTTAAGGAACACCTTATCAAACAAGTGAGTGGCCGTATTGCAAAAGTGCAATAAATTGCAAAAAAACACTGCAAATCTGATTACACATGGGTGTATTATTCTTGTGTCGAACTTTATTACACTTGAACTCATGTTTCTTTGATCCAACCCTGTCAGATAGGATGGGGCTCGAAAAAGTACGGAAATAATGTCATTTTGCGCCATTTTCAATGGCACAGGTTTGGGACACACTCCAATGGCTTCAGCGCCCAAAATTACATGGAACACGATACCCCACATGAGAAAAAACCCATTTTTGTTTGAGTTTGACGAAAACCGCCATTGGGTATTTTTACATAACGTCTAGGTATGTTTTTCCAGTTCAAATTTATACTCGTTGTGTCCCTTTTTTCATGTACATCACGATTCTGGTGATCATGATCGAATTAACTATTATATCACATTTGAATTGCATAAGACTACCGCACCGTAATTAGGATTTGAGCGGCGTTGCCAGACGCAGAGGTCTTCAGAAAACCTCAGGGTCGCTCCTATGTGGGCAATAGTATAGGGAACCTTTTTCTCTGGATGCCCCTCTGGAGCAAAAAAGGTAATTCTCTTCTATATCACCTGGGCACGTAAATGCCCACAAAGTATTATAGGTATCCCAAAACGGATTGCATATAGTTAGTTTGCCATTACTTCAAAACATTATGACAAATATTTACCTCTTCCGGCACCATATCTCTCAGTTTGACGTCTTGCGAGCGGGAGACGGACGCTGTCCTGTGGTATTCGACTAATTCATTTAAACTGTTGAATTTGACTACCCAAAGGAAGAATTTCCCTTGAGCATCTCTGAGAACCTTGAAATGTTGTACGCCGTCCGAACACCTGAAACCCAAAACAAGCAAAGTCGAAATATGAAATACCGTTTGGAACGTTGAAAATGGGGTCCAGTTTTCTTCATCCGATTTTTTATTGTCCATTCTGAGCACATAGGTGCTATTGTTATGGTAAACAGCACGACCTACTCAGGTTGACCTACTCCATTTCACTGCAAGCCTACTTCGAATTTCATATTATACGCGCTGTCAGTGAAGACCAAAGAGAGGTTAGTGTTTGTCTGAAAAAACCGGAAGTTCCGTCTGATAGCATGACTAAATGAGAGAATTTTTAGTAATTTCTCGTTCTTCACAGGATTTGTAGGCCTGCCGAATTGTTCAAAAAGTCTGCTTCTCATAGAGATACGATTCTACCATAAAAACATAAATTATGTCGCTACAAATCTCTTGTAATATGTTGTGGTACCACAGCCATTCCGATTTATCGTTTTCAATAAAGAACCCTAGTAATAAAATATGAAAGAGGAAAGCTACAAACTGTTTCTTTTAAGCATTTAGAATCCCCCCCCCCCCCTCACAATTTTTCTGGGCAACCAAAAAACGATATATTTAATGAATTGGAATTGAAAAAATAAAATTTTAGACCCATTCTAAACCTGAAAATGAAATTTTTCAAGCCACACGAGCACAGTCTGGTCTGGGACCCATCTCAATCGATTCATAAAAATCTTGTATTTTTAAAACCGCAGGACGGAATACAAAATTCTTATGAATTCCCGAAAAATTTGCCCCAAACCTTACCTTTCCTACTGTATACTCGGTTTTATTTTCAAAAGTTTTAATGAGATGAGAAAATCAAGTTAAAATGCAGGAGTACGACTTTTTTCAAGAAAAAAATATATCTTTCATGACTTGAAAAGTTAAGAGTTGTTATTAATATTAATATTTTATGCTGAATCAAACGGTGGGACTACCAAGCCTCTACGACTACGCGAAAATCTAGTTTTCAAACTGTCGATGTAGAAATTAAAGACACATACAAGATAGATTATAAAGCTTATGATACATATCAAAAGACGGTGAAGAGGAGAGTAAAGAGAGGTAAATACCAAATGTTTAATTTCCTTATAACATCAAGTTCTCGAAATGACCCCCCTAACTGTTCAATGCACCTTCTTCTTTGAACCGATGTAATATGATCTTTGTCACGTCCATGTGGTGGACAACTGTAAAACAGCGAGAGAAATTCGCACGTCTGTGGCACAAAACAATAACAAACAACACTTGCACGTGTCTTTAGTACCTAGTTCGACTGTTTGAACACTCGAATGTCGCTCAATCGTAAAAGCTTGGGTTGTCATCATTCGATTCAGCATACCAAGCGAGTACTAATAGCAACCCTTAACATCTCAAATCATGACAAATTATTTTTTCGTTAAAACCCTCGATTCTCCCTCCAAATTCCACGTTTTAAGCATTTAAAATTGATTTTCTCCTCTAACTAAAATTTTGAAAATAAAATCGAGTATATTCTACAAAAGATGAGGTTTTTCCTGTAACGAGAGCGAGAATTTGACATTATAGGTATGTCCTGCGGTTTCAAAAATACAGATTCTTATGTTTCGAAAATTTTGTTACTTTAAAGTGAATTTTTGATTAATAAATCTGCATATTTTCACAATTTGGGTAGCCTATTGAAAAGGAAATTTAAAGCTCTTTCCAACGGTACAATCAGATTTGAGGTAAATTAGTTTGGCAAGGGAGTTATGCCCGTTTTAGTGACTGACGATCGAAAACAGGAGCTTTTAAAATTGAAATATTCAAACGAGGCCTCTAGAAAAGGTTCTACAAGGTCATTATAGTTGGAAAACAGCTGTGAAATTGATCTCAAGGAGGTTAGCAAGTGTGAACACCCTGTACACCGAGCCCTGCATATTAGGGATGGGACATCGAGACAAAACAATATTGATATCGATGTCGATGTTTGAGCGTTGGCATCGATATGTCGTCCAATATCGGGTGAAAACATCAATATTATCGATATTTTCGATATCGGTGTCCTTATCAGTTAACAGCATCCTTATCACATGGTTTTTATGAGGAATATTGATGCAAAATCAACAGTTTTATTTTGTGAAGAATGATATCTCATTTTAAAGGTATTCCAACGGTGAAGAAGATGGTAAAAAGTTCCAGTCATGTAGCATGACGAAATGAGCAAATTTTCTAACTAGTTTTGCATGAGGAAAAATCAAGCAAAAAACAATTTTATTTTCTGACTTGTGATAAGTACCTCATTTTAATTTGGAAAATTTTGAAAGCTGAAGGATTTCATAATTTGTTTTCCAATTTTGCCCATCTACCTTATTTATTATCTTCAAACTGCTCTAGTTAGAACGGATTGAGATATCTCCAATCCGATTTCACCATCGTCTTTAGCGTGACAAAACCTATATAAACAAGAGTCACCTACTTAGGGGTTTTCGGGTAATTTTCCCCCATTTGAAATGCTCCAAATCTCCCCTTCGAGAGAGGCAATTGTGCCCATCTTCAAACTTAGCCTTTTGAAAGCTTAGATAGATTTTTTGTGCTAATTTGAGCTTTCTCTCTCAATTCTATCGAGAGTTATCGTCTGAAATGAGTTTTGGTGCCTTTTGACAGTGGATTAAGAATGCTTTGAGACGGATTTTGCAGATGCAAACATTTTTTGAAAATATTTTCGACCGAGAATAGTTTTTTTTTCTTCGAAAATTCGCTAATACTACAGCAGTTGAAAGAATTTTTAATATTTCTTTTTTTTTTCACGTTAGGTAGCAAGCACACTAGATGGAATTTTCTCGGTGAGTGAAGAGTAAACCAAACCGATGTTATCGGAGCCAAAACATCGATATATCGATATTATCGAATGTGTGCATCGATAGCAAAACATCGTAATATCGAAGCCCCATCCCTACTGTATATCCCTTTTACATCCCGTTATAAGTCAACAATCTTCATCTTTTAAGAGGACAGAACTTGTTGGAATGAGTTCATTCTGGGTGTGTTGAAATGTTCCTTTATTTAAAAACGAACTGAAGTGTGTTTAATATAATCACATGTACCTACGTCTATAGTATCCGAGGAAGCAAGGAAGAAACGTAAATCAACAATTGGTAAGGGCGGTTTACTATTTTGAAGATATTCCTTCGATAACGTTCTCACTCGCAAACATGATATGAGACTTCAGCTCGCTAACGGGCACCACACGACTACGCTAATAACTCCATCAGCACGACTATAATTGGTATCTTCCTCACCGATGTACTGTAACTATGGTTCCAGCAATCTAGGCAATGGTATCGTAATTATACATATTAAAATTATGCTACAGAAACTGAAAACCACTTACTTTACGGAGAGGGAGAAATCTCCAGGAGAGCTCTCGCTGACTCTGATGAGAAAGGCCCCTTCGTGTTTATTCATTAATAATTTTTCCGCATCCGCCCTTGTTATTCTTCCGTAGTACCAACTGAAACAATGGAAATCGAAAGTGAACTAAAATGCAATATATTTAATGAAAAATTGGTAGTCTCAATAGTAGAATACTGTAATTTTTGAGGAAACGCGGTTTTCAAGAGCTTTCAACAATACAATAAGTCACATGGTAAACGCTTTGTCGCTGGAAGTGGGAACCGCCACAGGCTTTCAACCGATTTCCGAATTTGGATTTTCTCACTTTTGTATTCGTTGCAAACATATTTCATGTCAAAGAATCGAATGAAACCACGCTGATAGCCACATCAACATGAGTCTGAATGAGAACAGCTGTTAACAACGGCGTTAGCTAAAATCCATTGCCTAGAAATCGAGTTAACTGTAATTGAATAACCTTATAAACACACTAGTCGAGAGTAGGTAAATGTTCTAAATTATTTCATCAATTTTCTTCCGATCGTTTACATTTATACGTCTTCCCTACTCAGGTAATTAACTTTTAAAATTCATCCATCTATAGACTACAGATCTGTGTGGAGAAGGTAGAAATAGATAATCCAAGTACAGTATTCGCACTTTGAATTCAAAGTTTAGCGAATTGATTTAAACTTTCCACAAAATAAATTAAAGTTCTCACAGATTGAATTAGACTAACATACAAGAAAAGTAAGTAGCGTTTCAGCAGCTCCCAGCTACTGTTCTAGGACTTTGTATTGATTTTGGTTTATTATTCAATAATAAACCATTGTAATCGCTCTTGAAAAAAAAAATTTTAACCCTCCCTGAAAATTCATGGTTTACGTATCAAACGGTGTAGGATCCGAATCTGCAATAAAAAATTTTCCGTCCGTCCGCCGCATGCCGTACGCACGATTTCTCCCTAACGGCTGGAGCAGTAAATCTGAAATTTTCAGGAAAAATCAATATTGGTCCGACAACGCCCCAATTCTTTAGCCAGCACTCTCACTTAATTTAAAGTGCCTTTTAAGGGTTGTCAAAGTTTTGTAAAATCCCTGAAAACCTCAAAAAAAGTCAAGGTGGCCTAAATTTGGACTTTTTTTGAAGAATTTTCCATGAGGAATCGAATGAGCCCCTCCCCAGGTCCGTAGCTCAAACCATTCCCGATTTATGGCCTGATTTATGGTGCCAACATTTGCATCCACATTCACTACATTACTAGTTTACTGCAATCAAAACAAACGCAAGAGGCTTTTTTTTTTCTTTTTTTTTTCAGTAACCTAGTGATGTAGTGAATTTGGATACTGGAGTGAACTCCTAAAAGGGTTTATAGCCGATACACGGGTTGAAGCATTCTGATATGCACGCTCAGTCTTACGAAATTTTCAAATAGAATATTTTTCTATTGTAGTCGCTCTTGAAAAACGCTGCAAATTCTATCACTGGGGTTTGTTATTCAATGATTCATGATTTGAATTTCTACTAAGCTTTGGAGTGTGCGTGTTTCACAGGTGATAGAGCGATTATTGAATTTCAGGAGATGTGCATAGAGCACGTAAATCTGTTCTCAACCAAAATACCTATTTGGATTGATCAGTTGGTCATATTTGTGTGCCTCCTGAAATTCAATAATCGCTCTATCACCTGTGAAACACGTACACTCCAAAGCTTAGCAGAAATTCAAATCATGATTCATTGAATAATAAACCCCAGTGAAAGAATTTGCAGCGTTTTTAGTTTGAATTTTGTATTGATTTTGTCTGTACCGTTTTGTATTTTCTGAACACGATTCGTTGTTACAATTACAAGTTTTGTTGAAGTTGAATTTTTTTCCACCAAAGATTTGCTCAACTTTGAATTTATTTTGCGAAAAGTCTGATTCATTTTGCGAAAAGTTTAACTCGAAGTGCGAGTGCTACATATGGTGATCACATGCTAGGTACATCTTTTAGTTTTCATTTCGATGAGTACGTCATTAGAAAGTGTTCTGACTCTCGCCATAATCTGCAGTAAATCACAGAGATTTCTGACAAAACAGGACATAAAATCCTTCATCAGAAACAACAATGAACGAACTGTTGAAAAAACAATTTACGAGGGATCCTACAATTCAATAACGATCATGGTAACGGGACGCGAATGTTTACAAAAACAATGAAAACAAGAGACGGCTGAATAGAATTAATCCGTTGGACACTTCTTTTTTATCAACAATTTTTCATTCCGTTCGACCTCACTCGGACAACTAAACAACAAAGTATAATACAAATATACGCGGAAGTAATTTCAAAACAACTGTAAGAGATAATGCCTCACGGATTCCATTTCGAATCGCCGTTACTAATTATCGCCATGTTTATAAACAATTACGTAATCAACCTTAATCAAATTTGTTTATATGAATATACATTATGATAGTTACTGTTACTAAGTTGGGTGGGCAGTTTAGCTTTCACTTATTGTAACGTGCACTTAGAGTTGGAATAAGCAACATTTGACATATTGTTGTGTCTAACTTTAGTGAGCAAACATTACTGTTCATAATTTTTAGCGATACATATGAGACATGAAATAGTACGACAATGCTATTATTACGCAATTGATTGAAATAACAAAACGAAATTTAAAAAATAGATACAGAACCAAAATTAAATCCTAAAACTTGGAATCGTCACACACTACGAAACTTGAATGGCGACACCGAAATCAGAGAGACGCTTGAATTTGGGAATCTAAATGATCAACAATTGGAGTAATTCC
>JAVIWC010001634.1:0-10356 GCA_031894815.1 Creontiades dilutus
CGAAAAAAATTGGATTGGTTAAAGAAAAACCCCGAGATATTTGAAAGGGGTTAAAAGAAAAGAGAATTTTATGAAAAACGGGAAAAAAAACCCGAAGGGGTTTTACAAAAAAATTTTTTGAGAAAAACCCCCGAGAATTTGAAAGGGGTTAAAAGGAAATTTTTAGAATTTTATAAAAACGGAAAAACCCGAAGGGCTTTTAGAAAAACCCTTAGATTGGTTGAGAAAAAAATTTGGGGATTTGAAAAAAACGGAAATTTTTTAAAAATTTTATAAAAAAATCGGAAAAAACCGAAAACTTTTTTGAAAAGGTTGAGGTTACAGAAAAAATTTAAAAATTTTAAAGGGGAAAAAAGGAAATTTTTGAAAATTTTATGAAAAACGGAAAAAAAAAATGGGGCGCGAAAAAATTTAGATTGGTTTAGACCCCAAAATTGAGATTTTGAAAGGGGAAAAAAGAAAATTTTTGAAATTTTGTGAAAAAACCCAAAAAACCAAAAGGAAAGGTTTTTGGAAAAAGGATTCAGATTTTTCAAAAAAACCCCGAATATTTTAAAGGTTAAAGAAAATTTTTAGAAATTTTTTTAAAAACCGAAAATCCGAGGTTTAGGTTTTGGGGGTTTCCCCAAAAATTTTTTAAGGGTTTAAAAAGGGAAAACAGAAAATTTTTGGGGGAAAAAAAATCGGAAAAAACCTGAAAACTTTTTTTGGAAGGATTCAGATTTTTTGGGAAGAAAAAACCCCAAAAAATGGGGAAAGGGGTTTTGAAAAATTTTTCAATTTTTAAAAACCGAAAAAACCTAAAGGAAATTTTTTAAAAGGTTTTCAGATTTTTTAGCAAAAAACCCCAAAAAAAAGGGGTTAAAAAAAAAATTTTTTAATTTTTAAAAATCAAAAAAACCTAAAGAGTTTTTTGGGAAAAAAAATTTTGATTTTTTAAAACCCCCAAAACCCCGAGGAAGGGTTTTAAAGGGGTTAAAAAAAAATTTTTAGCAAAAAAAACCAAAAAAAGGGGAAAAGGGTTTTTTTGAAAAAATTAGATTTGTTAACCCCCAAAAAACCCCTTGAAGGAGGTTTAAAGGGGAAAAAAGAATAATTTTTAGCAAAGGAAAACCAAAAAAAATGAAAAGGTTTTTTTTGAAAAAATTAGATTTGTTAACCCCCAAAAAACCCCCCAAGGAGGTTTAAAGGGGAAAAAAGAATAATTTTTAGCAAAGGAAAAACCGAAAATAAATTTTAAAAGGTTTTTTTTGAAAAAACCCTTAGATTTGTTAAAACCCAAAACCCCAGAAGGAGGTTTAAAGGGGAAAAAAGAAAATTTTTACAAGGAAAAACCAAAAAAAAACCGGGGAAGGTTTTTTCGAAAAAATTTTAGATTTGTTAACCCCAAAACCCCGAGGAGGTTTAAAGGGGGTTCAGATTTTTAAAAAAAAACCAAAAAAAATGAAGGAATTTTAGAAAAAATTTTTTGATTTTAAAAACCCCAAAAAAACCCCCCCGGAAAAGGGGGTTTAAAGGGGTTAAAAGGTAATTTTAAATTTTAAAAAAATGGGAAAAAAAATGAAAAGCTTTTTTGAAAAACGGAAACTGAGAAATTTAAAAAAACCCCTTAGAAAGGGGGGGAAAGGGGAAAAAAAAAGATAATTTTTTAAAGGGGAAAAAACCAAAAAAAAAATAAAAAATTTTATGAAAAATTTATTGGTTTAACCCCCAAAACCCCCTTTGAGGAGGGAAAAAACAGAGATAATTTTTAGAATTTTGAAAAAAAAAAAAAAACGCGAAAAAATTAAAGGTTGCCCCCCAAAAAAAAAGATGGTTTGAAAGGGGAAAAAAAAAGATTTTTTGAAAGATAAAAAAGGAAAAAAATTTGAAAAAGGGCGAAAAACGGGGGACGTTTACCCCAAAAAAAACCCCCTTTGGATGGTTTGAAAGGGGAAAAAAGAGATAAAAGATAAAAAGGAAAATTGAAAAATTTTATGAAAAACGGATTTAGAGGTTAAAGGAAGAGTTTTATCGAAAAACGGACTTCAGATTCGTGTTCAGCACCCCGAAAAACCCCTTAGAGAGTAGGTTTGAAAGGGATTAAACAGAGTTAATTTTTGAGCAATTTTGATGAAAAATCGCGAAAATAACCATGAAGGAAGCGTTTTATCGAAAAACGGACTTCAGATTCGTGTTCAGCACCCCGAAAAACCCCTTAGAGAGTAGGTTTGAAAGGGATTAAACAGAGTTAATTTTTGAGCAATTTTGATGAAAAATCGCGAAAATAACCATGAAGGAAGCGTTTTATCGAAAAACGGACTTCAGATTCGTGTTCAGCACCCCGAAAAACCCCTTAGAGAGTAGGTTTGAAAGGGATTAAACAGAGTTTATTTTTGAGCAATTTTGATGAAAAATCGCGAAAATAACCATGAAGGAAGAGTTTTATCGAAAAACGGACTTCAGATTCGTGTTCAGCACCCCGAAAAACCCCTTAGAGAGTAGGTTTGAAAGGGATTAAACAGAGATAATTTTTGAGCAATTTTGATGAAAAATCGCGAAAATAACCATGAAGGAAGCGTTTTATCGAAAAACGGACTTCAGATTCGTGTTCAGCACCCCGAAAAACCCCTTAGAGAGTAGGTTTGAAAGGGATTAAACAGAGATAATTTTTGAGCAATTTTGATGAAAAATCGCGAAAATAACCATGAAGGAAGCGTTTTATCGAAAAACGGACTTCAGATTCGTGTTCAGCACCCCGAAAAACCCCTTAGAGAGTAGGTTTGAAAGGATTAAACAGAGATAATTTTTGAGCAATTTTGATGAAAAATCGCGAAAATAACCATGAAGGAAGCGTTTTATCGAAAAACGGACTTCAGATTCGTGTTCAGCACCCCGAAAAACCCCTTAGAGAGTAGGTTTGAAAGGGATTAAACAGAGATAATTTTTGAGCAATTTTGATGAAAAATCGCGAAAATAACCATGAAGGAAGAGTTTTATCGAAAAACGGACTTCAGATTCGTGTTCAGCACCCCGAAAAACCCCTTAGAGAGTAGGTTTGAAAGGGATTAAACAGAGATAATTTTTGAGCAATTTTGATGAAAAATCGCGAAAATAACCATGAAGGAAGCGTTTTATCGAAAAACGGACTTCAGATTCGTGTTCAGCACCCCGAAAAACCCCTTAGAGAGTAGGTTTGAAAGGGATTAAACAGAGATAATTTTTGAGCAATTTTGATGAAAAATCGCGAAAATAACCATGAAGGAAGCGTTTTATCGAAAAACGGACTTCAGATTCGTGTTCAGCACCCCGAAAAACCCCTTAGAGAGTAGGTTTGAAAGGGATTAAACAGAGATAATTTTTGAGCAATTTTGATGAAAAATCGCGAAAATAACCATGAAGGAAGCGTTTTATCGAAAAACGGACTTCAGATTCGTGTTCAGCACCCCGAAAAACCCCTTAGAGAGTAGGTTTGAAAGGGATTAAACAGAGATAATTTTTGAGCAATTTTGATGAAAAATCGCGAAAATAACCATGAAGGAAGCGTTTTATCGAAAAACGGACTTCAGATTCGTGTTCAGCACCCCGAAAAACCCCTTAGAGAGTAGGTTTGAAAGGGATTAAACAGAGATAATTTTTGAGCAATTTTGATGAAAAATCGCGAAAATAACCATGAAGGAAGAGTTTTATCGAAAAACGGACTTCAGATTCGTGTTCAGCACCCCGAAAAACCCCTTAGAGAGTAGGTTTGAAAGGGATTAAACAGAGATAATTTTTGAGCAATTTTGATGAAAAATCGCGAAAATAACCATGAAGGAAGCGTTTTATCGAAAAACGGACTTCAGATTCGTGTTCAGCACCCCGAAAAACCCCTTAGAGAGTAGGTTTGAAAGGGATTAAACAGAGATAATTTTTGAGCAATTTTGATGAAAAATCGCGAAAATAACCATGAAGGAAGCGTTTTATCGAAAAACGGACTTCAGATTCGTGTTCAGCACCCCGAAAAACCCCTTAGAGAGTAGGTTTGAAAGGGACTAAACAGAGATAATTTTTGAGCAATTTTGATGAAAAATCGCGAAAATAACCATGAAGGAAGCGTTTTGTCGAAAAACGAGAGTAGGTTTGAAAGGGATTAAACAGAGATAATTTTTGAGCAATTTTGATGAAAAATCGCGAAAATAACCATGAAGGAAGCGTTTTATCGAAAACGGACTTCAGATTCGTGTTCAGCACCCCGAAAAACCCCTTAGAGAGTAGGTTTGAAAGGGATTAAACAGAGATAATTTTTGAGCAATTTTGATGAAAAATCGCGAAAATAACCATGAAGGAAGCGTTTTATCGAAAAACGGACTTCAGATTCGTGTTCAGCACCCCGAAAAACCCCTTAGAGAGTAGGTTTGAAAGGGATTAAACAGAGATAATTTTTGAGCAATTTTGATGAAAAATCGCGAAAATAACCATGAAGGAAGCGTTTTATCGAAAAACGGACTTCAGATTCGTGTTCAGCACCCCGAAAAACCCCTTAGAGAGTAGGTTTGAAAGGGATTAAACAGAGATAATTTTTGAGCAATTTTGATGAAAAATCGCGAAAATAACCATGAAGGAAGCGTTTTATCGAAAAACGGACTTCAGATTCGTGTTCAGCACCCCGAAAAACCCCTTAGAGAGTAGGTTTGAAAGGGATTAAACAGAGATAATTTTTGAGCAATTTTGATGAAAAATCGCGAAAATAACCATGAAGGAAGCGTTTTATCGAAAAACGGACTTCAGATTCGTGTTCAGCACCCCGAAAAACCCCTTAGAGAGTAGGTTTGAAAGGGATTAAACAGAGATAATTTTTGAGCAATTTTGATGAAAAATCGCGAAAATAACCATGAAGGAAGCGTTTTATCGAAAAACGGACTTCAGATTCGTGTTCAGCACCCCGAAAAACCCCTTAGAGAGTAGGTTTGAAAGGGATTAAACAGAGATAATTTTTGAGCAATTTTGATGAAAAATCGCGAAAATAACCATGAAGGAAGCGTTTTATCGAAAAACGGACTTCAGATTCGTGTTCAGCACCCCGAAAAACCCCTTAGAGAGTAGGTTTGAAAGGGATTAAACAGAGATAATTTTTGAGCAATTTTGATGAAAAATCGCGAAAATAACCATGAAGGAAGCGTTTTATCGAAAAACGGACTTCAGATTCGTGTTCAGCACCCCGAAAAACCCCTTAGAGAGTAGGTTTGAAAGGGATTAAACAGAGATAATTTTTGAGCAATTTTGATGAAAAATCGCGAAAATAACCATGAAGGAAGCGTTTTATCGAAAAACGGACTTCAGATTCGTGTTCAGCACCCCGAAAAACCCCTTAGAGAGTAGGTTTGAAAGGGATTAAACAGAGATAATTTTTGAGCAATTTTGATGAAAAATCGCGAAAATAACCATGAAGGAAGCGTTTTATCGAAAAACGGACTTCAGATTCGTGTTCAGCACCCCGAAAAACCCCTTAGAGAGTAGGTTTGAAAGGGATTAAACAGAGATAATTTTTGAGCAATTTTGATGAAAAATCGCGAAAATAACCATGAAGGAAGCGTTTTATCGAAAAACGGACTTCAGATTCGTGTTCAGCACCCCGAAAAACCCCTTAGAGAGTAGGTTTGAAAGGGATTAAACAGAGATAATTTTTGAGCAATTTTGATGAAAAATCGCGAAAATAACCATGAAGGAAGCGTTTTATCGAAAAACGGACTTCAGATTCGTGTTCAGCACCCCGAAAAACCCCTTAGAGAGTAGGTTTGAAAGGGATTAAACAGAGATAATTTTTGAGCAATTTTGATGAAAAATCGCGAAAATAACCATGAAGGAAGCGTTTTATCGAAAAACGGTTTTCAGATTCGTGTTCAGCACCCCGAAAAACCCCTTAGAGAGTAGGTTTGAAAGGGATTAAACAGAGATAATTTTTGAGCAATTTTGATGAAAAATCGCGAAAATAACCATGAAGGAAGCGTTTTATCGAAAAACGGACTTCAGATTCGTGTTCAGCACCCCGAAAAACCCCTTAGAGAGTAGGTTTGAAAGGGATTAAACAGAGATAATTTTTGAGCAATTTTGATGAAAAATCGCGAAAATAACCATGAAGGAAGCGTTTTATCGAAAAACGGACTTCAGATTCGTGTTCAGCACCCCGAAAAACCCCTTAGAGAGTAGGTTTGAAAGGGATTAAACAGAGATAATTTTTGAGCAATTTTGATGAAAAATCGCGAAAATAACCATGAAGGAAGCGTTTTATCGAAAAACGGACTTCAGATTCGTGTTCAGCACCCCGAAAACCCCTTAGAGAGTAGGTTTGAAAGGGATTAAACAGAGATAATTTTTGAGCAATTTTGATGAAAAATCGCGAAAATAACCATGAAGGAAGCGTTTTATCGAAAAACGGACTTCAGATTCGTGTTCAGCACCCCGAAAAACCCCTTAGAGAGTAGGTTTGAAAGGGATTAAACAGAGATAATTTTTGAGCAATTTTGATGAAAAATCGCGAAAATAACCATGAAGGAAGCGTTTTATCGAAAAACGGACTTCAGATTCGTGTTCAGCACCCCGAAAAACCCCTTAGAGAGTAGGTTTGAAAGGGATTAAACAGAGATAATTTTTGAGCAATTTTGATGAAAAATCGCGAAAATAACCATGAAGGAAGCGTTTTATCGAAAAACGGACTTCAGATTCGTGTTCAGCACCCCGAAAAACCCCTTAGAGAGTAGGTTTGAAAGGGATTAAACAGAGATAATTTTTGAGCAATTTTGATGAAAAATCGCGAAAATAACCATGAAGGAAGCGTTTTATCGAAAAACGGTTTTCAGATTCGTGTTCAGCACCCCGAAAAACCCCTTAGAGAGTAGGTTTGAAAGGGATTAAACAGAGATAATTTTTGAGCAATTTTGATGAAAAATCGCGAAAATAACCATGAAGGAAGCGTTTTATCGAAAAACGGACTTCAGATTCGTGTTCAGCACCCCGAAAAACCCCTTAGAGAGTAGGTTTGAAAGGGATTAAACAGAGATAATTTTTGAGCAATTTTGATGAAAAATCGCGAAAATAACCATGAAGGAAGCGTTTTATCGAAAAACGGACTTCAGATTCGTGTTCAGCACCCCGAAAAACCCCTTAGAGAGTAGGTTTGAAAGGGATTAAACAGAGATAATTTTTGAGCAATTTTGATGAAAAATCGCGAAAATAACCATGAAGGAAGCGTTTTATCGAAAAACGGACTTCAGATTCGTGTTCAGCACCCCGAAAACCCCTTAGAGAGTAGGTTTGAAAGGGATTAAACAGAGATAATTTTTGAGCAATTTTGATGAAAAATCGCGAAAATAACCATGAAGGAAGCGTTTTATCGAAGAACGGACTTCAGATGCGAAAATAACCATGAAGGAAGCGTTTTATCGAAAAACGGACTTCAGATTCGTGTTCAGCACCCCGAAAAACCTCTTAGAGAGTAGGTTTGAAAGCGATTAAACAGAGTTAATTTTTGAGCAATTTTGATGAAAAAACGCGAAAATAACCATGAAGGAAGCGTTTTATCGAAAAACGGACTTCAGATTCGTGTTCAGCACCCCGAAAAACTTAGAGAGTAGGTTTGAAAGCGATTAAACAGAGTTAATTTTTGAGTAATTTTGATGAAAAATCGCGAAAATAACCATGAAGGAAGCGTTTTATCGAAGAACGGACTTCAGATTCGTGTGCAGCACCCCGAAAAACCCCTTAGAGTAGGTTTGAAAGCGATTAAACAGAGTTAATTTTTGAGCAATTTTGATGAAAAAACGCGAAAATAACCATGAAGGAAGCGTTTTATCGAAAAACGGACTTCAGATTCGTGTTCAAAGCACCCCGAAAAAACCCCTTAGAGAGTAGGTTTGAAAGCGATTAAACAGAGTTTAGTTTTGAGCAATTTTGATGAAAAAACGCGAAAATTACCATGAAGGAAGCGTTTTATCGAAAAACGGACTTCAGATTCGTGTTCAGCCCCGAAAAACCCCTTAGAGAGTAGTTTTGAAAGGGATTAAACAGAGATAATTTTTGAGCAATTTTGATGAAAAAACGCGAAAATAACCATGAAGGAAGCGTTTTATCGAAAAACGGACTTCAGATTCGTGTTCAGCACCCCGAAAAACCCCTTAGAGGTGAGGTTTGAAAAGCGATTAAACAGAGTTAATTTTTTTGAGCTATATAGATGAAAAATCGCGAAAATAACTATGAAGGAAGCGTTTTATTGAAAAACGGACTTCAGATTCGTGTTCATCACCCCGAAAAACCCCTTAGAGAGTAGGTTTGAAAGGGATTAAACAGAGATAATTTTTTGAGCAATTTTGATGAAAAATCGCGAAAATAACCATGAAGAGCGTTTATCGAAAAACGGACTTCAGATTCGTGTTCAGCACCCCGAAAAACCCCTTAGAGAGTAGGTTTGAAAGCGATTAAACAGAGTTAATTTTTGAGCAATTTTGATGAAAAAACGCGAAAATAACCATGGAGGAAGCGTTTTATCGGGAAACGGACTTCAGATTCGTGTTCAGCACCCCGAAAAACCCCTTAGAGAGTAGGTTTGAAAGGGATTAAACAGAGTTGATTTTTGAGCAATTTTGATGAACAAACGCGAAAATAACCATGAAGTCAGCGTTTTATCTTAAAAGGGACTTCATTTTCATTTTAAGCACGACGACATAACCCTGAGAGTGTAGGTTTGAAAGCGATTAAACAGAGATAATTTTTGAGCAATTTTGATGAAAAAACGCGAAAATAACCATGAAGGAAGCGTTTTATCGAAAAACGGACTTCAGATTCGTGTTCAGCACCCCGAAAAACCCCTTAGAGAGTAGGTTTGAAAGGGATTAAACAGAGCTAATTTTGGAGCTATTTAGATGAAAAAACGCGGAAATAACCATGAAGGAAGCGTTTTATCGAAAAACGGACTTCAGATTCGTGTTCAGCACCCCGAAAAACTCCTTAGAGAGTAGGTTTGAAAGCGATTAAACAGAGATAATTTTTGAGCAATTTTGATGAAAAATCGCGAAAATAACCATGAAGGAAGCGTTTTATCGAAAAACGGACTTCAGATTCGTGTTCAGCACCCCGAAAAACCCCTTAGAGAGTAGGTTTGAAAGCGATTAAACAGAGATAATTTTTGAGCAATTTTGATGAAAAAACGCGAAAATAACCATGAAGGAAGCGTTTTATCGAAAAACGGACTTCAGATTCGTGTTCAGCACCCCGAAAAACCCCTTAGAGTAGGTTTGAAAGCGATTAAACAGAGTTAATTTTGAGCAATTTTGATGAAAAAACGCGAAAATAACCATGAAGAAGCGTTTTATCGAAAAACGAACTTCAGATTCGTGTTCAACACCCCGAAAAACCCCTTTGAGAGTAGGTTTGATGAAGCGTTTTATCGAAAAAAGGACTTCAGATTCGTGTTCAGCACCCCGAAAAACCCCTTAGAGAGTAGGTTTGAAAGCGATTAAACAGAGTTTATTTTTGAGCAATTTTGATGAAAAAACGCGAAAATAACCATGAAGGAAGCGTTTTATCGAAAAAAGGACTTCAGATTCGTGTTCAGCACCCCGAAAAACCCCTTAGAGTAGGTTTGAAAGCGATTAAACAGAGTTTATTTTTGAGCAATTTTGATGAAAAAACGCGAAAATAACCATGAAGGAAGCATTTTATCGAAAAACTGATGAAAAAATCGCGAAAATAACCATGAAGGAAGCGTTTTATCGAAAAAACGGACTTCAGATTCGTGTTCAGCACCCCGAAATACCCCTTACAAGTAGGTTTGAAAGGGATTAAACAGAGATAATTTTTGAGCAATTTTGATGAAAAATCGCGAAAATGACCATGAAGGAAGCGTTTTATCGAAAAACGGACTTCAGTTTCGTGTTCAGCACCCCGAAAAACCCCTTAGAGAGTAGGTTTGAAAGCGATTAAACAGAGATAATTTTTGAGTTAATTCAACAATTTTGATGAAAAATCGCGAAAATAACCATGAAGGAAGCGTTTTATCATAAAACGGAATTCAGATTCGTGTTCACCACCCCGAAAAACCCCTTAGAGAGTAGGTTTGAAAGGGATTAAACAGAGATAATTTTTTGAGCAATTTTGATGAAAAATCGCGAAAATAACCATGAAGGAAGCGTTTTATTGAAAAACGGACTTCGAATTCGTGTTCAGCACCCCGAAAAACCCCTTAGAGAGTAAACAGGTTAATTTTTGAGCAATTTTGATGAAAAATCGCGAAAATAACCATGAAGGAAGCGTTTTATCGAAAAACGGACTTCAATTCGTGTTCAGCACCCCGAAGAACCCCTTAGCGAGTAGGTTTGAAAGGGATTAAATAGAGTTTATTTT
>JAVIWC010001635.1:0-10247 GCA_031894815.1 Creontiades dilutus
GAAAAAACGGGTTTTTGAAAAAGGGTTAAAACGGAAAAACCCGAAAAATTAGGGGGAAAAAGGGGCGATTCGGTTAAATTTTTTTAAATTTTTTGAAAAAAGAAAATACCCGAAAAATTTTTAAAAAAAAAATTCGACGTTTAACCCCAAAACCCCTTAGAAGTGGTTTTTAAAAACTTAAAAAAGTTTTTTTTAGCAAATTTTTAAAAAAAAGGAAAAAAAATTGAAAAATTTTTAAAAAAAAGGGGAAAAAGGACCCTCGAAAAACCCCTTGAATGGTTAAAATTAAAAAATTTTTTTTGAATTTTAAAAAAAAGGGAAAAAAAAATTTTAAAAATTTTGCGAAAAACGGAAGATTTTGAGCCCCAAAAAACCCCGGGGTGGTTTGAAAGCATTGAAAATTAATTTTTAAATTTTTTTTAAAAAGGAAAAATTTTTTAAGGAAAAACGTTTTTTCGAAAAAGGACTTGAATTCGTGTTCAGCACCCCGAAAAACCCCCGAAAAACAGAGTTAATTTTTTGAGCAATTTTGATGAAAAAACCGAAAATAACCATAGAGAGTAGGTTTGAAAGCGATTAAACAGAGTTTATTTTTGAGCAATTTTGATGAAAAAAGGAAGCGTTTTATCGAAAAAAGGACTTCAGATTCGTGTTCAGCACCCCGAAAAACCCCTTAGAGAGTAGGTTTAAAAGCGATTAAACAGAGATAATTTTTGAGCAATTTTTGATGAAAAATCGCGAAAATAACCATGAAGGAAGCGTTTTATCGAAAAACGGACTTCAGATTCGTGTTCGACACCCGAAAAACCCACTTAGAGAGTAGGTTTGAAAGCGATTAAAAGAGTTAATTTTTGAGCAATTTTGATGAAAAAACGCGAAAATAACCATGAATTAAGCGTTTTATCGAAAAAAAAGGACTTCAGATTCGTGTTCAGCACCCCGAAAACCCCTTAGAGTAGGTTTGAAAGCGATTAAACAGAGTTAATTTCTGAGCAATTTTTTGATGAAAAAACGCGAAAATAACCATGAAGGAAGCGTTTTATCGAAAAAAGGACTTCGGATTCGTGTTCTTTGAAAAACCCCTTAAGTAGGTTTGAAAGCTATTAAACAAGTTAATTTTTGAGCAATTTTGATGAAAAAACGCGAAAATAACCATGAAGGAAGCGTTTTATCAAAAAAAAGGACTTCAGATTCGTGTTCAGCACCCCGAAACTATAGAGTAGGTTTGAAAGCGATTAAACAAGAGTTAATTTTTGAGCAATTTTGATGAAAAAACGCGAAAATAACCATGAAGGAAGCGTTTTATCGAAAAAAGGACTTCAGATTCGTGTTCAGCACCCCGAAAAACCCCTTAGAGAGTAGGTTTGAAAGCGATTAAATAGAGTTAATTTTTGAGCAATTTTGATGAAAAAACGTGAAAATAACCATGAAGGAAGCGTTTATCCGAAAAGGACTTCAGAATTCGTGTTCAGCACCCCCGAAAAACCCCTTAAGTAGGTTTGAAAGCGATCGGAAGAGTTAATTTTTGAGCAATTTTGATGAAAAAACGCGAAAATAACCATGAAGGAAGCGTTTTATCGAGAAAAGGACTTCAGATTCGTGTTCAGCACCCCGAAAAACCCCTTAGAGTGTAGGTTTGAAGCGATTAAACAGAGTTAATTTTTGAGCAATTTTGATGAAAAAACGCGAAAATAACCATGGAGGAAGCGTTTATCGAAAAAAGGACTTCAGATTCGTGTTCAGCACCCCGAAAAACCCCGTAGAGAGTAGGTTTGAAAGCGATTAAACAGAGGTTAATTTTTGAGCAATTTTGATGAAAAAACGCGAAAATAACCATGAAGGAAGCGTTTTATCGAAAAAGGACTTCAGATTCGTGTTCAGCACCCCGAAAAACCCCTTAGAGTAGGTTTGAAAGCGATTAAACAGAGTTAATTTTTGAGCAATTTTGATGAAAAAACGCGAAAATAACCATGAAGGAAGCGTTTTATCGAAAAAGGACTTCAGATTCGTGTTCAGCGCTCCGAAAAACCCTTAGAGAGTAGGTTTGAAAGCGATTAAACAGAGTTAATTTTTGAGCAATTTTGATGAAAAACGCGAAAATAACCATGAAGAAGCGTTTTAACGAAAAACGGACTTCAGATTCGTTTTCAGCACCCCGAAAAACCCCTTAGAGTAGGTTTGAAAGCGATTAAAAAGAGTTAATTTTTGAGCAATTTTGATGAAAAAACGCGAAAATAACCATGAAGGAAGCGTTTATCGAAAAAAGGACTTCAGATTCGTGTTCAACGCGAAAAACCCCTTAAGAAATTAGGTTTGAAAGCGATTAAACAGAGTTAATTTTTGAGCAATTTTTTGATGAAAAAACGCGAAAATAACCATGAAGGAAGCGTTTTATCGAAAAAAAGGACTTCAGATTCGTGTTCAGCACCCCGAAAACCCCTTAGAGAGTAGGTTTGAAAGCGATTAAACAGAGTTAATTTTTGAGCAATTTTGATGAAAAAACGCGAAAATAACCATGAAGGAAGCGTTTTATCGAAAAAAGGACTTCAGATTCGTGTTCAGCACCCCGAAAATCCCCTTAGAGAGTAGGTTTGAAAGCGATTAAACAGAGTTAATTTTTGAGCAATTTTGATGAAAAAACGCGAAAATAACCATGAAGGAAGCGTTTTATCGAAAAAAGGACTTCAGATTCGTGTTCAGCACCCCGAAAAACCCCTTCAGAGAGTAGGTTTGAAAGCGATTAAACAGAGTTTATTTTTGAGCAATTTTGATGAAAAAACGCGAAAATAACCATGAAGGAAGCGTTTTATCGAAAAAAGGACTTCAGATTCGTGTTTAGCACCCCGAAAAACCCCTTAGAGTAGGTTTGAAAGCGATTAAACAGAGTTAATTTTTGAGCAATTTTGATGAAAAAACGCGAAAATAACCATGAAGGAAGCGTTTTATCGAAAAAAGGACTTCAGATTCGTGTTCAGCACCCCGAAAAACCCTTAGAGAGTAGGTTTGAAAGCGATTAAACAGAGTTTATTTTTGAGCAATTTTGATGAAAAAAAACGCGAAAATAACCATGAAGGAAGCGTTTTATCGAAAAACGGACTTCAGATTCGTGTTCAGCACCCCGGAAAACCTCTTAGAGTAGGTTTGAAAGCGATTAAACAGAGTTAATTTTTGAGCAATTTTGATGAAAAAACGCGAAAATAACCATGAAGGAAGCGTTTTATCGAAAAACGGACTTCAGATTCGTGTTCAGCACCCCGAAAAACCCCTTAGAGTAGGTTTGAAAGCGATTAAACAGAGTTAATTTTTGAGCAATTTTGATGAAAAAACGCGAAAATAACCATGAAGGAAGCGTTTTATCGAAAACGGACTTCAGATTCGTGTTCAGCACCCCGAAAAACCCCTTAGAGTAGGTTTGAAAGCGATTAAACAGAGTTAATTTTTGAGCAATTTTGATGAAAAAACGCGAAAATAACCATGAAGGAAGCGTTTTATCGAAAAACGGACTTCAGATTCGTGTTCAGCACCCCGAAAACCCCTTAGAGAGTAGGTTTGAAAGCGATTAAACAGAGTTTATTTTTGAGCAATTTTGATGAAAAAACGCGAAAATAACCATGAAGGAAGCGTTTTATCGAAAAAAGGACTTCAGATTCGTGTTCAGCACCCGAAAAAACCCCTTAGAGAGTAGGTTTGAAAGCGATTAAACAGAGTTAATTTTTGAGCAATTTTGATGAAAAAACGCGAAAATAACCATGAAGGAAGCGTTTTATCGAAAAAAGGACTTCAGATTCGTGTTCAGCACCCCGAAAAACCCCTTAGAGTAGGTTTGAAAGCGATTAAACAGAGTTAATTTTTGAGCAATTTTGATGAAAAAACGCGAAAATAACCATGAAGGAAGCGTTTTATCGAAAAAAGGACTTCAGATTCGTGTTCAGCACCCCGAAAAACCCCTTAGAGAGTAGGTTTGAAAGCGATTAAACAGAGTTAATTTTTGAGCAATTTTGATGAAAAAACGCGAAAATAACCATGAAGGAAGCGTTTTATCGAAAAAAGGACTTCAGATTCGTGTTCAGCACCCCGAAAAACCCCTTAGAGTAGGTTTGAAAGCGATTAAACAGAGTTTATTTTTGAGCAATTTTGATGAAAAAACGCGAAAATAACCATGAAGGAAGCGTTTTATCGAAAAAAGGACTTCAGATTCGTGTTCAGCACCCCAAAAACCCCTTAGAGTAGGTTTGAAAGCGGTTAAACAGAGTTAATTTATGAGCAATTTTGATGAAAAAACGCGAAAATAACCATGAAGGAAGCGTTTTATCGAAAAAAGGACTTCAGATTCGTGTTCAACACCCGAAAACCCTTAGAGTAGGTTTGAAAGCGATTAAACAGAGTTTATTTTTGAGCAATTTTGATGAAAAAACGCGAAAATAACCATGAAGGAAGCGTTTTATCGAAAAAAGGACTTCAGATTCGTGTTCAGCACCCCAAAAAACCCCTTAGAGAGTAGGTTTGAAAGCGATTAAACAGAGTTAATTTTTGAGCAATTTTGATGAAAAAACGCGAAAATAACCATGAAGGAAGCGTTTTATCGAAAACGGACTTCAGATTCGTGTTCAGCACCCCGAAAACCCCTTAGAGAGTAGGTTTGAAAGCGATTAAACAGAGTTAATTTTTGAGCGATTTTGATGAAAAAACGCGAAAATAACCATGAAGGAAGCGTTTTATCGAAAAACGGACTTCAGATTCGTGTTCAGCACCCCGAAAAACCCCTTAGAGAGTAGGTTTGAAAGCGATTAAACAGAGTTAATTTTTGAGCAATTTTGATGAAAAAACGCGAAAATAACCATGAAGGAAGCGTTTTATCGAAAAAAGGACTTCAGATTCGTGTTCAGCACCCCGAAAAACCCCTTAGAGAGTAGGTTTGAAAGCGATTAAACAGAGTTAATTTTTGAGCAATTTGATGAAAAAACGCGAAAATAACCATGAAGGAAGCGTTTTATCGAAAAACGGACTTCAGATTCGTGTTCAGCACCCCGAAAAACCCCTTAGAGAGTTTGAAAGCGATTGAACAGAGTTAATTTTTGAGTAATTTTGATGAAAAAACGCGAAAATAACCATGAAGGAAGCGTTTTATCGAAAAAAGGACTTCAGATTCGTGTTCAGCACCCCGAAAACCCCTTAGAGAGTAGGTTTGAAAGCGATTAAACAGAGTTAATTTTTGAGCAATTTTGATGAAAAAACGCGAAAATAACCATGAAGGAAGCGTTTTATCGAAAAAAGGACTTCAGATTCGCGTTCAGCACCCCGAAAGCAATTTTGATGAAAAAACGCGAAAATAACCATGAAGGAAGCGTTTTATCGAAAAAAGGACTTCAGATTCGTGTTCAGCACCCCGAAAAACCCCTTAGAGAGTAGGTTTGAAAGCGATTAAACAGAGTTAATTTTTGAGCAATTTTGATGAAAAAACGCGAAAATAACCATGAAGGAAGCGTTTTATCGAAAAAAGGACTTCAGATTCGTGTTCAGCACCCCGAAAACCCCTTAGAGAGTAGGTTTGAAAGCGATTAAACAGAGTTAATTTTTGAGCAATTTTGATGAAAAAACGCGAAAATAACCATGAAGGAAGCGTTTTATCGAAAAAAGGACTTCAGATTCGTGTTCAGCACCCCGAAAAACCCCTTAGAGAGTAGGTTTGAAAGCGATTAAACAGAGTTAATTTTTGAGCAATTTTGATGAAAAAACGCGAAAATAACCATGAAGGAAGCGTTTTATCGAAAAAAGGACTTCAGATTCGTGTTCAGCACCCCGAAAAACCCCTTAGAGAGTAGGTTTGAAAGCGATTAAACAGAGTTAATTTTTGAGCAATTTTGATGAAAAAACGCGAAAATAACCATGAAGGAAGCGTTTTATCGAAAAAAGGACTTCAGATTCGTGTTCAGCACCCCGAAAAACCCCTTAGAGAGTAGGTTTGAAAGCGATTAAACAGAGTTAATTTTTGAGCAATTTTGATGAAAAAACGCGAAAATAACCATGAAGGAAGCGTTTTATCGAAAAAAGGACTTCAGATTCGTGTTCAGCACCCCGAAAAACCCCTTAGAGAGTAGGTTTGAAAGCGATTAAACAGAGTTAATTTTTGAGCAATTTTGATGAAAAAACGCGAAAATAACCATGAAGGAAGCGTTTTATCGAAAAAAGGACTTCAGATTCGTGTTCAGCACCCCGAAAACCCCTTAGAGAGTAGGTTTGAAAGCGATTAAACAGAGTTAATTTTTGAGCAATTTTGATGAAAAAACGCGAAAATAACCATGAAGGAAGCGTTTTATCGAAAAAAGGACTTCAGATTCGTGTTCAGCACCCCGAAAAACCCCTTAGAGAGTAGGTTTGAAAGCGATTAAACAGAGTTTATTTTTGAGCAATTTTGATGAAAAAACGCGAAAATCACCATGAAGGAAGCGTTTTATCGAAAAAAGGACTTCAGATTCGTGTTCAGCACCCCGAAAACCCCTTAGAGAGTAGGTTTGAAAGCGATTAAACAGAGTTAATTTTTGAGCAATTTTGATGAAAAAACGCGAAAATAACCATGAAGGAAGCGTTTTATCGAAAAAGGACTTCAGATTCGTGTTCAGCACCCCGAAAACCCCTTAGAGAGTAGGTTTGAAAGCGATTAAACAGAGTTAATTTTTGAGCAATTTTGATGAAAAAACGCGAAAATAACCATGAAGGAAGCGTTTTATCGAAAAAAGGACTTCAGATTCGTGTTCAGCACCCCGAAAAACCCCTTAGAGAGTAGGTTTGAAAGCGATTAAACAGAGTTAATTTTTGAGCAATTTTGATGAAAAAACGCGAAAATAACCATGAAGGAAGCGTTTTATCGAAAAAAGGACTTCAGATTCGTGTTCAGCACCCCGAAAACCCCTTAGAGAGTAGGTTTGAAAGCGATTAAACAGAGTTAATTTTTGAGCAATTTTGATGAAAAAACGCGAAAATAACCATGAAGGAAGCGTTTTATCGAAAAAGGACTTCAGATTCGTGTTCAGCACCCCCCGAAAACCCCTTAGAGAGTAGGTTTGAAAGCGATTAAACAGAGTTAATTTTTGAGCAATTTTGATGAAAAAACGCGAAAATAACCATGAAGGAAGCGTTTTATCGAAAAAAGGACTTCAGATTCGTGTTCAGCACCCCGAAAAACCCCTTAGAGAGTAGGTTTGAAAGCGATTAAACAGAGTTAATTTTTGAGCAATTTTGATGAAAAAACGCGAAAATAACCATGAAGGAAGCGTTTTATCGAAAAAAGGACTTCAGATTCGTGTTCAGCACCCCGAAAACCCCTTAGAGAGTAGGTTTGAAAGCGATTAAACAGAGTTAATTTTTGAGCAATTTTGATGAAAAAACGCGAAAATAACCATGAAGGAAGCGTTTTATCGAAAAAAGGACTTCAGATTCGTGTTCAGCACCCCGAAAAACCCCTTAGAGAGTAGGTTTGAAAGCGATTAAACAGAGTTAATTTTTGAGCAATTTTGATGAAAAAACGCGAAAATAACCATGAAGGAAGCGTTTTATCGAAAAAAGGACTTCAGATTCGTGTTCAGCACCCCGAAAAACCCCTTAGAGAGTAGGTTTGAAAGCGATTAAACAGAGTTAATTTTTGAGCAATTTTGATGAAAAAACGCGAAAATCACCATGAAGGAAGCGTTTTATCGAAAAAAGGACTTCAGATTCGTGTTCAGCACCCCGAAAAACCCCTTAGAGAGTAGGTTTGAAAGCGATTAAACAGAGTTAATTTTTGAGCAATTTTGATGAAAAAACGCGAAAATAACCATGAAGGAAGCGTTTTATCGAAAAAAGGACTTCAGATTCGTGTTCAGCACCCCGAAAAACCCCTTAGAGAGTAGGTTTGAAAGCGATTAAACAGAGTTAATTTTTGAGCAATTTTGATGAAAAAACGCGAAAATAACCATGAAGGAAGCGTTTTATCGAAAAAGGACTTCAGATTCGTGTTCAGCACCCCGAAAAACCCCTTAGAGAGTAGGTTTGAAAGCGATTAAACAGAGTTAATTTTTGAGCAATTTTGATGAAAAAACGCGAAAATAACCATGAAGGAAGCGTTTTATCGAAAAAAGGACTTCAGATTCGTGTTCAGCACCCCGAAAAACCCCTTAGAGAGTAGGTTTGAAAGCGATTAAACAGAGTTAATTTTTGAGCAATTTTGATGAAAAAACGCGAAAATAACCATGAAGGAAGCGTTTTATCGAAAAAAGGACTTCAGATTCGTGTTCAGCACCCCGAAAAACCCCTTAGAGAGTAGGTTTGAAAGCGATTAAACAGAGTTAATTTTTGAGCAATTTTGATGAAAAAACGCGAAAATAACCATGAAGGAAGCGTTTTATCGAAAAAAGGACTTCAGATTCGTGTTCAGCACCCCGAAAACCCCTTAGAGAGTAGGTTTGAAAGCGATTAAACAGAGTTAATTTTTGAGCAATTTTGATGAAAAAACGCGAAAATAACCATGAAGGAAGCGTTTTATCGAAAAAAGGACTTCAGATTCGTGTTCAGCACCCCGAAAAACCCCTTAGAGAGTAGGTTTGAAAGCGATTAAACAGAGTTAATTTTTGAGCAATTTTGATGAAAAAACGCGAAAATAACCATGAAGGAAGCGTTTTATCGAAAAAAAAGGACTTCAGATTCGTGTTCAGCACCCCGAAAACCCCTTAGAGAGTAGGTTTGAAAGCGATTAAACAGAGTTAATTTTTGAGCAATTTTGATGAAAAAACGCGAAAATAACCATGAAGGAAGCGTTTTATCGAAAAAAGGACTTCAGATTCGTGTTCAGCACCCCGAAAACCCCTTAGAGAGTAGGTTTGAAAGCGATTAAACAGAGTTAATTTTTGAGCAATTTTGATGAAAAAACGCGAAAATAACCATGAAGGAAGCGTTTTATCGAAAAAAGGACTTCAGATTCGTGTTCAGCACCCCGAAAACCCCTTAGAGAGTAGGTTTGAAAGCGATTAAACAGAGTTAATTTTTGAGCAATTTTGATGAAAAAACGCGAAAATAACCATGAAGGAAGCGTTTTATCGAAAAAAGGACTTCAGATTCGTGTTCAGCACCCGAAAAACCCCTTAGAGAGTAGGTTTGAAAGCGATTAAACAGAGTTTATTTTTGAGCAATTTTGATGAAAAAACGCGAAAATAACCATGAAGGAAGCGTTTTATCGAAAAAAGGACTTCAGATTCGTGTTCAGCACCCCGAAAACCCCTTAGAGAGTAGGTTTGAAAGCGATTAAACAGAGTTAATTTTTGAGCAATTTTGATGAAAAAACGCGAAAATAACCATGAAGGAAGCGTTTTATCGAAAAAAGGACTTCAGATTCGTGTTCAGCACCCCGAAAAACCCCTAGAGAGAGTAGGTTTGAAAGCGATTAAACAGAGTTAATTTTTGAGCAATTTTGATGAAAAAACGCGAAAATAACCATGAAGGAAGCGTTTTATCGAAAAAAGGACTTCAGATTCGTGTTCAGCACCCCGAAAAACCCCTTAGAGAGTAGGTTTGAAAGCGATTAAACAGAGTTAATTTTTGAGCAATTTTGATGAAAAAACGCGAAAATAACCATGAAGGAAGCGTTTTATCGAAAAAGGACTTCAGATTCGTGTTCAGCACCCCGAAAAACCCCTTAGAGAGTAGGTTTGAAAGCGATTAAACAGAGTTAATTTTTGAGCAATTTTGATGAAAAAACGCGAAAATAACCATGAAGGAAGCGTTTTATCGAAAAAGGACTTCAGATTCGTGTTCAGCACCCCGAAAAACCCCTTAGAGAGTAGGTTTGAAAGCGATTAAACAGAGTTAATTTTTGAGCAATTTTGATTTATCGAAAAAAGGACGTGTTCAGCACCCCGAAAAACCCCTTAGAGTAGGTTTGAAAGCGATTAAACAGAGTTAATTTTTGAGCAATTTTGATCGAAAATAACCATGAAGGAAGCGTTTTTCGAAAAAAAGGACTTCAGATTCGTGTTCAGCACCCCGAAAAACCCCTTAGAGAGTAGGTTTGAAAGCGATTAAACAGAGTTAATTTTTGAGCAATTTTGATGAAAAAACGCGAAAATAACCATGAAGGAAGCGTTTTATCGAAAAAAGGACTTCAGATTCGTGTTCAGCACCCCGAAAAACCCCTTAGAGAGTAGGTTTGAAAACGATTAAAAAGCGTTTTATCGAAAAAGGACTTCAGATTCGTGTTCACACCCCGAAAAACCCTAGAG
>JAVIWC010001636.1:0-10409 GCA_031894815.1 Creontiades dilutus
TTCATGGTTTTTCTACGCTTGACGGGAATTTTGGAGGGATTATTCCCTTTTCTGGCATTGTGGAATGCGAATGGCAACCGAATTTAGCGAATTCCACTGCCATTGTAACGTAGAGAACTTCAAAGTAAGTTCATTCGAGAGTCTGGAATCCCGCAATATTTGTTCGCACCTCGGGGTGGTTTCTTCAGCGGCTGGTGAGACAGTTTTAGCAGAGAGGCGGCGAAGGCACTAAATAAGATTCACTTGCGTCACTCCGTTTTTCCCCAGTCACTTCCGACCAATTCTCCGCCAATTTGCTCGGGTAACCGTTTCCCACAGGAATATTCGACTTTCCTTCCCAACTCGTCCCCCGCGGGTTGGAGCTCGATCCTTCCCCGACCGAAGGGCGCTCGTTCCCTACCTTTCGTTACTGCTAATCCATCGCTGTACCCTAAACCCTCCCATCTTGAACACGTGAATCCTCAGAACGCTTCAGTCGGATTCCCATTTCCCTCAAAACGGTAAACGGAATGAAATAATATCAGAGTCCACAGAATAGCTACAGTAATTTAACTGTAACTTTCACGCCAGTAAGCTGATCTGTCCCACGAACTTCTAGTTCATCATGTATGTGCTCAAACCATGAGAAATCATGGTCGTCAATATTCCATCCGTTCTGACATCATCCGATAGCGTTCCTTCGGCACAAGCTTCGTTGCATCCAGCACTTCCTTTGGTGCCTCTTCTGAGCGAACACTGAGTGAACGTTTTAGAAGAAATAGAAGTGGAATGTCTGAGGCAGTGGTTCATAACCTTGAGATTGAATCCATCCTCAGCATATTTGGGTAGTTGCCCATGTTTAAAGGCCCGCTGGTGTCGGGTCCACGGAAAGGAAGCGAGCGTCCAGTGTCCCCTCCACCTGGCCCAAGGAGGCCTTCCCCTGGGAAATTGAAGACGGAAATTGAAATTAGAACTTTGATTTAAAACAAACGGGTTTCACCCTATGTAATCAATGGTTACACTGTTATCAGTAAACATATTTTCTTGTTCATGTCAATTGGAAGTTTAAATGTTGATTTATACGATATCAAGGAGGCATTTGCCTGCAAAATGATGGGGTTTTTCAATATTTTTGGTTAATTTTTTCAGTAATTGTGTGGGGTATCGTGGTTTTAAGAGCTGAATCGATTGAAATTGGTCCCGAAGCAATCAAACTATGTATTCATTTATCCATACCTCCTTGGACAGTTGTTTCAAAAATTGAGGTGAAAGACCTCCCACAACCTCTTTTGTTTCAGATCATAATATATTTTTGAGACAGACGAAAAAACACATTAGTTGTAATTTTGCGCTTTTATCAGTTTACCGATATTCCTCGGATTTAACACGTTATGTACTACCGTTTGAGCGATGAACGTGTGCTTAGACTACGAAAATCGACTGATTTAAGAGTTTCGTGGCCCTAGATTGGGAAATCGCCTTAGCGTGAGGCGGATCACATTTCAAAAGTGCTCATCTCTCGGCCACTGCGCACGTCGAGCGGCCTTGAGAGTTGTTTGTTCGTTTCATGAATGAGATTGATAAGTACGAGCGGGTCGCAGTTCCTTTTATCTCGACGTCATTTTGTGGCCTATATTCCCGTTTAAAAACCCATTCGGAGTTATTGTCCATTGTTTCTCCGAATCGGCGGAGTTTTTTTTCTGCCTCCGATTCCTCGCGCGGGGCAGTCTCGGGGAAAATCCCGCTAACCCTAGCTTCCATCTCCTGTCTCCGTATTTATTGATCGTCAAAGTCTGGTCTCTATATAAATCGAATCCGGACCTACGTGCGGAAGACCGTAATCTCTTTAAGACCTCCGCCAGTCGTGGAACGGTTTCTTATAGAGGAAAAAACGGTTTATTCAGAAAATTTTAATAAGGCGTTTATCATATCACTTGTAATTGGGAATTGAATTCTCACATACTAGTGTGGTAGAGAACTCAAGCGTTTTTAAATCTTGACCTCAAGAATTGAGACAGCAAAACAGTGACGTACTCCAGGTAATCGTTAAGGCTAAACACGCCACAGAGCAGCACCAAAATGAGCCAAAAGTAGTTCCCTGATTTCTCGGTTACGACTACGAATTTTTTTGATGTAAAACTTGATTTGTAAACTAGACTAGTACTAAATTCACGCTACTTATCCATTTTTTTTTTTAATATTTAAAATAACGTTTTTTTTGTTTGTAACTTTATTGTAAAATAAAAATTTAAAAAAAAACAGGTAGTCATTTTGTAGAGCATAAATTAAAAAAATATTGCCGTTTAAATATTGAAAATCGGTCAACTCAATCAATCGGAATCATTTTTTGAATATTTATCTCAGCGCCTGGCGGCTGCCGACGTGCGACGTTGCAATTTTTCGCTTCGTGTGAAGAGTGAGCGCTAGGAAGGCCCGCCACTCGCCACACCTTCTTTCCCGCGGAACATTGGGCCTATTTGATCGCACGTCTTCAGCTCGTTAGAATCGTTCTTCGCTGTGATTGTTGCGGAGTTCACTTTTTCAGTGTTCAGTGTTAAAAAAAAAAAAAAAAAAAATCTTCCCAATGCACCGTTTTAATAAAAAGATTGTAAATGCCGCCGAATACGCTGTTGATGGTTTTGTGGTCTGTTTGCACCTAAATTTTTTTTGTTCCTCAATTTTACAAATATGAATAACATCTTTATCTGACACAGTTGAAGAGCTTGAACACCATTTTCAGATAAACCCTACAAACTATTACGCAAAGTTATTGGATCATCTGCTGTATTTGATACGATCAGAAAAATGTCACTCATGCAGCATGATCGTATAAGCGAATTTTCTTAAATGATCGTAGGTATTACGAATAAATTTATGTTAAATTGTTATGAAGTTTGAGCACTTTAGGAACAAAGGTAATGTTAATTATAAATCTATAGCAAATTAATTTTTTCTTAGTAATATTCCAACGTAAAAATAAACTTGTGGATTTTCTCAAAATGTATATAGGAAGTGTTCTTATCAATTTCAAGCCGTTATTGAAATTCAAGTACATTTTTCAGAAAAATTTTGTGCGTACATTTTTAATTGTCCAAGTTCATGTTTAATCAACTTTCTTTTAGTAATATTCAGCTAAACAAATATAAATTTCTTGATTTTTAGCCGTTTTTAGTGAAGTTTCATGTAATTGTTTTAAATTGAACCAATTTAATGTGCTACAAAAATGCTGCCCAAAGAACTCATCCTTTTGGTTTATTATTCAATAATAAACCATTGTAATCGCTCCGGAAAAAAAAATTCTAACCCACCCTGAAAATTTCATGGTTTACGTTTCAAAGGGTGTAGAATCCGAATCTGCAATAAAAAATTTTCCGTCCGCACGCCGTACGCAAGATTTCTCCCAAACGGCTGGAGCAAAAGATCTGAAAGTTTCAGGAAACATCCATCCTGGTCCGACGACTCCCCAATTCTTGAGCCAGCTCTCTCACTCAATTTAAAATGCCCTTTAAGTTTTGTAAAATCCCTAAAAAAGCAAGTCGAAGCGGCCCAAATTTATACCTATTTGAAGAACATACCATGAGGAATCGAATGAGCCCCTCCCCAGGTCCGTAGGTCAAACCATTCCCGATGTATGGCGACAACATTTGAGTTTTTTGGTTTATTGCTGTTTGTTTGTAACCTAGTGATGCCGATAGCGTCGAGTTGTAGTGAATCTGGATACTGGAGTGATAGCCGATGTGGATACTTGTAGTTTATAGCCGATAAACGGGTTGAAGCATTCTGATATTCATGAAACGCTGGTAATATATAGGTAAATATTATTCAATATTATTACTGGGGTAAATAAGTATTCTTTCACTGGGGTTTATTATTCAATTGGCTTGCGTTCATGATTTGAATTTCTACTGAGCTTTGGAGTGTGCGTGTTCCACAGGATAGAGCGATTATTGAATTTCAGGAGATATGCACGGAGCACTTAGATCTGTTCTCAACGAAAATACGTATTTGGATTTGGTATTTGGATGTCGCGAATATACTGAGTAATAGTTTGTCACTACCTTTGTTTTGTGTTTGAACCTATGTAATACTGTATTCAACTAGTTCGGCTTTCAGTTGAGTTTTATCAATAATAATATCAACTAAGAACACAGAAATCTTGACCATGTTAGAAATATTGTAACCTTATCTATTATTTTATAGTAATGGTTGAAGTTGTAATGAGGAAAGAGTGCGCTGTCTTCACAAAAAAACTGATGGCATAGACGATAAAAACGTTGCAAATTCTTTCACTGGGGTTTATTATTCAACTGGCCTGCGTTTATGATTTGAATTTCTACTAAGCTTTGGAGTGTCACAGGATACGGCGATTATTGAATTTCAGGAGATATGCACGGAGCACTTAGATCTGTTCTCAACGAAAATACGTATTTGGATTGATCAGTTGATCAAGTCCATGTCGCGAATATACTGAGTAATAGTTTGTCACTACCCTTGTTTTGTGTTTGAACCTATGTAGTACTGTATTCAACTAGTTCAGCTTTCAGTTGAGTTTTATCAATAATAATATCAACTAAGAACACAGAAATCTTGACCATGTTAGAAATATTGTAACCTTATCTATTATTTTATAGTAATGGTTGAAGTTTTAATAAGGAAAGAGTGCGCTGTCTTCACAAAAAACTGATGGCATAGACTATAAAAACGTTGCAAATTCTTTCACTGGGGTTTATTATTCAACTGGCCTGCGTTTATGATTTGAATTTCTACTAAGCTTTGGAGTGTCACAGGATACGGCGATTATTGAATTTCAGGAGATATGCATAGAGCACGTAAATCTGTTCTCAACCAAAATACCTATTTGGATTGATCAGTTGATCATATTTGTGTGCCTCCTGAAATTCAATAATCTCTCTATCCTGTGAAACACGCACACTCCAAAGCTTAGTAGAAATTCAAATCATGAACGCAAGCCATTTGAATAATAAACCCCAGTGAAAGAATTTGCAGCGTTTTTTTCGTGTTTTCGATCTTCACTCAACAAAACGGCTATAACTCACATGCAGTATTATGTAATGTAAGAGTTGAGGATACCGTTGGAGAGTGCGTTAAATTTCCTATCTAGCGCCAAACCGATTTTGTTTGCTCACGTCAAATTGGCGAAAAATTACTTTACAAAGTAAATTTCAAGAATATTTGAAAAAAAGGTTTTTCGGACCATCAGTACTCTACTCTAATCTGCATTTGAGGGGGTTCCTGTAGCTTTAAAAATGCGTCGAAAGGTCAGCTTTCGAATGGTATTAAAAAAAATTTTTTTAAATATTTTATCTGTTCTAGAAAACCTTGTTTGAATACGAAAAACAGCGAAGCAAGTCGAGGTTCTTACGCTTGGCAATGGGTTTCAAATAAGTACCTATGTATTTTTACTAACAAAATTTATCTGTTTTATTTTCTGAAGGGGCAGTTTTAAATTTGTGCAAACATTTTCTAATACGTAATTACAGTAAATTCAATCAACAGCACTTCGAAGCTCTAGTCGATTTTGTTTAATTTGATCTCCGCAATCCTTTATTCTTTTGATGGGATGATCTCTCGTATCAATCCTGATGATACGCCTCTGATGGAGAGAATGAATCTCTGGTTCCAAATGAACGGGTATCGGCCCACTAAACTCGAGCAGCAATGGGATGGACGAACATCAACTTTAAAAACAGGTCAGAAACTGAAACCCCCTGTTCGTCATGATGGACGTCAAAAGAAAAATAACTTTCCACTCAACATGAAGAAAAATACGTAGAACGATTTTTTAAAAGCATTATGTTTAAAAATAGTTCAATTTTGTTTAAAAAATAGTCGTTTCTTTCGATTACAAGACTTGCATACTTACGTCTAACTTGTTAAAAAAGTTTATTGTAATATAAAAAATTAGATCTAAAACAAAAATATTATTACAAAAATACAATATAATTTTTTTTAAAAAACTTTAAAAATCTGGGGGTGCCAGCACCCCGTAAATCCGCTTATGGACGTCAGGATTGATTCGAAAGAATAATGGATTGCGGAGATCAAATGAAACAAAACCGAAGAGAGCTTCGAAGTGCTGTTGACGCCAAAAGCAAAAGGAAACATATATGCATTCCACAAAATGGAGGCCATTTTGGAAATTTACTGTAATTACGTATTAGAAAATGCTTGCACAAATTTAAAACTGCACCTTAGAAGATATAACAGATTAATTGCATTAGTAAAAATGCATAGGTACTTATTTGAAACCCAATATCAAGCATAAAAACCTCGACTTGCTACGCTGTTTTTTTGCATTCAACTGAAGCTTTCTCGACCAAATAAAATGGTAACATTTTTTTTTTATATATATCATTCGAAAGCTCACCTTTTGGCGTATTTTTTAAGCTACAGGCACCTCATCAGGTAAAGGTAGTTAATGGTGAGGTAATTTTTCACCAACTTGATGTGAGCAAACAAAATCGGTTTGGCGCTTGAAAGATAGGATATTTAACGCACTTTCCAACGATATCCTCAACTCCTACTTTACATAATACTGTATGTGAGTTATAGCCGTTTTGCTGAGACAAGGTCGAAAACACGAAAAAAATCTTAGAAGTAGAATAACTCAAAAACTAAGAGGGATAAAAAAAATCTCTTTGTTGGAAATTGGTTTTAAAATACGTAGGTGAAATACTGCGCTCCTTATCTGATACACCCTGTATGACAGTGCTAATACTAGTGAACTCTCTCCACGGTGTAAGTACACCGTACATGTTTGACAGCCGCCGTGATGTATAGGCGCATAGAAACGTGCCTATAGGTGGATTATGTGTGAGAAGGCACAGATGAAGATGCCTCAGAATATGAATCAATTTTCTCCAAAACATGAGGCTGTATATCCATTTTCATTTTGGAAATGTGCCCTTTTGATCAAAACTCATGGATTTGTGCCTTTTTGAAAAAGAAAGAATTCATTCTCCATTCTGTAGGTTTTATTGAAAACTTTACCTGACTCCATATTTCCATTTGTCATGCCTGCCATTTATCGAGTCTTGTGTAAATATTCAACGACAAGACGAAGGCGCAATGGTTCTTTTTGGATATGTGCCTTTTTGAAAACCCACGACTTATCGCCTGACGAAATTCGGAGGATATGTGCCATTTCGATTGCGAGGCACTGAAAAAAACGTCTGCCAAGTGGGTGTGGCACATAGCTTCCTCGTATCCATAACATGACTGTATAGATCATTGAAAATTATTATTGACTGAAGAACTTCGTTCAATTAGGCGAAGTAAATATTGAATCAGGGTAAATTCATTGTTATGCAGGAGCATAACTTGAGAAAATAAAGGTAGGCATGTTCAACTATTGAACAAACTATAAAATATACCCTGAAAATTTCATCGAAATTGGTCAAGAACTCGCGGAGTTATGCGCGTATCAAGGATTTCACGTTTGCGCATGCGCAGAGGCTACTATTGATTCGGGGGTCATGAAACCTATAGGGGACCATCTACACCCCAACCCGCACAATCCCTGAAAATTTCATCAAAATCGGACTATAACTTCGTGTAGTTTTGCCCGTAACAAGGATTTGCTGACAGACAGACACACAGACACGGAACCAAAATTGTTCAGAAAGGTCTAAAACGCAAAATGCGAGTGGAATTTTTGATTTCGGAGAAAAAAATTTTCACATTCCGAAAGTGAAAATAATACTTCCGCTACCTTGGTAGACTCGGAAGCAAAATGTAGGGGACGGATTTGTTACCTTTTGATGCAAACACATAACTTTAGCCCCGGATTTGATGTGGATGTGTACTGGTTTGTTCGGAAATGATAGGGGGATCTGATTCAACACATATTCTGAGATAGAAAATTGAGAAAAAAACGTTTTCTCCCAGATTTGGATATGTGCCTTTTTGAAAGTAAGCTCCTCATATACTGTCAACCGAAAATTAACTAAATATATGCATCGCAAACTGACGGCAAGTTCCTTTTTTCATTTTGCTATGAAACGGCGATCGGTCGGTCATCTTCTTTATCTTTTCTTAGAACACAAAAACCATCCATCCATCCATCCATGTATCCATTTTTTTCTCAAATTTTCATCTGAAGGAAATCTTTCAACAATGGGAATTCAAGTGAGGACGTTTTCAGAAGTTAACCAACGTTAAGCCTAACTATAAATTTAGGGCTACACGAGGCACGTCAATAGTAACCGTGGAATGATAAATAGTAATTAATCACATCAAACTATAACTTTATGTAGGTAATTAATTTCTAATTATCCGAATGCGGCGCAGCAACATATTTCAATTATACGCACTGATAATTTCACTTGATAATATTATAAGAAGGAACGAAGCATAAATAACTTATAGCAAGAAACGTAACCTGGCCGTTCAGAATCAGCGATTATCAGCAGTTGCGAACAATTCAGCAAGTAAATACAACCGGACGTACGGTATTTATACTACAAATGCTTGTAGGGGATCTCGCTCGGGAGTTTTGAAGTGGGGACGGAACCCGGCGGTCGGTCCCACTCACCTCCCGACGCCTGTCGCTTCTAGCTACCGACCCCGCGCGGAGCGGCAACACCGCGCCTGGAGGTAAATGTTGCGATATAATGAAAAAAGGATTACGATCGAATGGATTGACCGATTTTTAGTTTAAAAACTGTAAAATTAATGAAAAAATTAGCTCTTTAAAATGACTACCTGCGATTTCATAATTAAAGTTTGTAAAGTTAATTTTCACTTCAAAAAATTTTTATTTACAAAAATTAAAAATTATTTCTTCAGTAGCGTGAATTCTAAAAACTTACTGAACACAAAACTGCTTTTATTGATAAAATATCATGAAAACTGGCCGAGAAATTAGGGAACTAAATATGCCCGCATAGGTGCTGCTATCTGTTGGGCTAGAATCAAATTAATTAGCCAGATAATAACCAATAATATAAATGGCCGATTTGGCTGAAAAATACTAAAAAATCGAAAAAATAACTTGAAACAATAACATCAAATTGCACCAATTTAGTATTACGAAGCAAAAAATAATTCCGAAATGGAAACGAAGATGGTGGAAAGAACTGTTGTTAGTCATTGTTTTGGATGCTTGCCAGAACAATTTGGTTGGATGGGTTTGATCGTTGTTTAACGGCAGAAATCTCCGGTTTATTGTCTAAACGTTGATTAAAAACTTTGATGAAACCGGCCCTAAGTCACCTTAAGAGTACGGAAGCTAAACTAAACTCCCATATTGGCAGTCGTTTAGTTAGGTTGTAGACATTTTACCTCCATGTACCTACTTTTGTTACGGTTCACTCCAACACTCCTTCTTCTAATGGAAACACTTCTTCGAGAATATCACGGATCCATAAAACCCAAGAAAAGACGCTGTGTGGACGTAGAACCCCGCGAATTCAAGCCCTGCCCGCCCTCGTTATTCAGATTGTTATTCTTATCTGGATTACTCCGCTCTATTAGAATAAATCTATATTATGGAAATTGAGTGGGAATATGTCGCATACATTGTATGTTTATCTTTATGTAAAACATCAAGCCGCCTCCTACGTGGTCGGCAAACCGAGCACGTCTGAAGCAGTCACTACCTACCCATTTCATGTCTTGCATCCTAATGGATTTTTAAACCTATTCCTCGGTGACATAAATTTTTTTCATTTTTATCGGTTTCCATTTCATGACGAAGCCGACTTCCAGAGCGATCACCGTGCTTTAAATCAATGGAATTATTGTTTATAACTTCACGCCTGTAGTGGAATTGTCCGGTTAAAATGCACTCACTTATGCACCATGTAACGGTCCGTAATACGGCATTTTTCTTCATTCAAAGAAAATTCAGGTGAAAACTCCATATGGTTTAGGTTAAAACGGAATCCAAATAAAATGTAATTGTCCATGTCCTAGATCGATGGCACTGATGTGATATGATGCCTTTTCACTGGAGCAAAATTCATTCTATTGGTACCGAGCTCAGACAAACTCATCAGATACCACTCATATCGCACATTTTTATAGAGTTGTCAAGATATATACGTTGGTAAATAAAAATCGAAGAAATTCAGCATTGTAACGACCAGTTGAGACTTATAATTTCGTGCAATATTCCGCTTGAATCCCTTGAGATTATTGTAATTCCGCCTGTCAGAGTGGAAACATCTTATTTATTATTGATTTTGTCGGTTTTTATTCTGTATCAAACAAAGTTAAATCGGATTCATCGGTTAAATCATCATCAGTAATAAACAATAACTAAAGTTAGATCGCTTTAATCTTTTGGTTCGTCAGCTGTAACAAACATTACTCATTGTTACTTTCTTGATTGTTTGTTACTAATGAGTCAATTTTCGAAAGCGACCTTTCTTTAAATAACTTTTATTTCGTGAAAATTGTCTGTTTCC
>JAVIWC010001637.1:0-10139 GCA_031894815.1 Creontiades dilutus
CTAAATTGGCTTTCTTTCAAGCAAAAAATCTCGGTGTCATGTATATTGTCGCCATTCACAATCTCATCCTTTTGGAGACAGTAATTTATCAACCTGGAACTGCCAACAATATTTGTAGTTTTGTTATGAATCTCAATGTAAAAGTTATGTGTTGTTCTTGTCTGTGTTGTAGAAAGTTATTCTGTCTGCAAAATGATTGCCTTTTTGTAAAATATCCGTATAATTTTTCCACTATTAAAACATCTTCGCTTTGGGTTATGGGCCCACCACACTTCTATCTGAAAAGAGGGGCTTCTTATGAGTCAAAAGGTATCCACCATTGAATTGATCAAACATTTCGGCATGGAAGATTCAAAAGCTGTGAAGGGTCGGCTACGATCGGGACCAAACTTCAGGGTCAACCTTCACCGAGCTTGTGTAATAAATTGATCAGCAACAGCCGATCGAATCATTGCTGTATTTAACAACATGCACTCGACCAAACGAAGCCCATTCCGTCAATTCCCTGAGTCAATTTGACAATTGGTATGAAAAGAAGCAGTGGACCGTTATCTGAAAGGGACACCCAGCTACATCTTAATTATTGAAAAAATATAGAAAATGTCTGCCAGGTTACGCTGATGCTGCATGGATGGCCGTCGATCTTACACAGGTTATACATACGTTCTTTGAGGGATCGCACGCACGCACGTGGGAGAGTCGGGAACAGCGAAGTGTTGGTCTATCAACTGTCGAAGCAGAGTATCCGGCGATTGCGGAAGCGACGAAAGATGCTCTCGCCATGAAGTTCGTAGTAGGCACTGAGGTCTCCATTCGGCCCCAAATCTCACCACAATATGGAAACAACAGAAAAAACTTCATTTGTATACATTTTTCCATTTGGAAAGTTTTTCTTGTTAGAAAACGGCTAGAAACTAACTTTTTACTTAACTTTTTTGTTGTTAGTCGTCTGGATTAGTTTGTCTGGTTGCTATTGTAGCTTATAAAGGATTAAGGGGGTAATGCGGACTACTAAGCTGATTTTTAAAATGATTTTCGGCAATTTTTACAAAACAGAAGAGACAAGTCAGTTTTGCCGAAACTCTTCTCAAGAAAAACATCGTCCAAATGGAAAAATGTAACAATACAAAGTTTTTTCTTGTTTCTATGTTGTTGTAAGAGACACTTTTCAAAAATCCAAATTAGGAATTTCTGAGTCAATCAGGGTGATGCAAAATTTGTTTCGTACGTCTACAAAAATTTACTCCTAGGAGTTGGACAACTGAAATCAAATTTGAAGGGAAGAATTGGAGACAGTGTTTTATTAATCTGAAGTTGTCTTCAATATTTTCGATGTTGTTAAGAATGTTAATGTGAAAGTTACGTGATGTGTCGTACTTATGAATGTTGTTGAAAATTGCCCTGCCTACAAAATGTAATATATTTGTATTGCATATTAGGCTTGGCTGTTCGTAAATATCCTTTTAGATTTTCCAATATATTCTATTACAGAAATATCTCTGCTTAACATCCTCCATGTGATGCCAGTTTACACACATGTAGAAGTGCTGTGTGTGATTGGGTTACGGAAGAACCAAGCTTTTCAACCCACACAAGCAGATGACGGGAAACACCTGACTGCCAACCACAAATGAATTTGTAGGTCCCAATTGGTTAGGCAGCAATTCCAGAATGGGCCAGAATTCCACTTTGCGAAAACTAATACCTTGAATTTAATTTTAGTTTTTGAGTTAGGTAAATTTTAACAACCAAAAGATATAATCTTCCATCTTTATAGTACAAATAAAATACGGTTACCTAGGTGTTTACTGAATAGAACGCATTTCAGTTGGAAAGTTCAGTATTTATAGCTGGAATCGGCTTGCCTGTTGTTACAAGCTACTCAATACGTTTCCATGACAACACGAAGATTTTCTTTCCCGGGTGTAGCGGAACCACAGAATACGCTGTATCCTAAGAAGCCAAGCAACGGATGCCCGCCCCAGGAGCTTGGCGACTTTATTATGCGAGCTCGGCGGGGGGTTTTCCGTTCCTTTGTAAGAGGTTGAGGGGCTGGGCTCGCCTCAGGCAGGTTTCCCCTTTGTCGAAGCCAAGTTAAATGGAACAGAAAACCGTTTTCCCTTCCTTCGAGACCAGAATGCGAAATTTTCATTGAAATTCGGGACACCTGATGGCGTAACGCGTTTCACCCCGCAAGGATTATGTAAGAAAAAAGGAAACAGATTTTCTCCTAGGTGCGAAGACAGATTGACTTGAGGTAACGTGCAGTAATAAAAATAAAGTTCACTAGAAAAGGAATAGAATAGAATATGGAAATAATGGGGCGTCGTTACACTGATATTGACTTTTTATAGACAGAAAGCAATGTCATATAACAATGGTTTTAAATTGAGTAAATGATGACTTGTCCTTTCTTACCAGAATGTGCCATTGAAAATGTAAGCCATATTGGATGAGCCTTATAGCTTCCTCACTTAGTGTAAACTGAGGAGCTTACTCTCAAAAAGGCACATATCCAAATCTGGGAGAAAACGCTTTTTTCTCAATTTTCTATCTCTGAATATGAGTTGAATTAGATCCCCCTATCATTTCCGAACAAAACAGGACACATCCACGTCAATTCCGGGGCTAAAGTTATGTGTTTGCATCAAAAGGTAACAAATCCGTCACCTACATTTTTTTCAGTGCCTTGCAATCGAAATGGCACATATCCTCCGAATTTTGTCAGGCGATAAGTCGTGGGTTTCCAAAAAGGCACATATCCAAAAAGAAGCATTGCGCCTTCGTTTTAACGTTGAATATTTACACGGGACTCGATAGATGGCAGGCATGACAAATGGAAATATGGAGTCAGGTAAAGTTTTCAATAAAACCTACAGAATGGAGAATGAATTCTTTTGTTTTCAAAAAGGCACAAATCCATGAGTTTTGATCAAAAGGCCACATTTCCAAAGTGGAAATGGATATACAGCCTCGTGTTTTGATTCATATTCTGAGGCATCTTTATCTGTGCCTTCTCACACATTACTCCGATGAGAAACTGCGAAAAAACATCTCCACTAATTTGCAAATAGTTTTTTTTTTTTTTTTTCACTTCCTGAACATTTTGTCGGAATGGATATGTGCCTGTTTGAAAGTAACTCCTCAACTCTGCAAATTATTATACAGTGGTTTATTATTTCTGTATTACAATAGTCCTTTTACGTGAATCCCTGATCTATTTTTATTCAACATAGTCGGAGGGTAGATTGTCCGCACATAATAAGTAATATTATTACCCAGGGGATCAGGTGAAAGTAAGGACTTGAAATGTTAGTACGAACAATGGTGCAATACAGGAATATACAGGGTGTCAACAGAACAGGTCTGACGCACTAAAGGGGTCGATTCTACAACTAATTTGCAACAACTTTTGCCTCGTAGCAATTTTTTTTTTAGAGGCTTCGTTTTTGAGTTATTAACGATCTAAGATTTTTTTCGTGTTTTCGACCTTATCTCCTATAAATTGCTATAACTCCCTCAATTTACAAGATAATCTCAAATCTGAGTACACCGTTGGAAAGAGCAGTAAATTTCCTTTCGGATTGATGCCTCACCTTTCCCGAAAAGTGAGGTTTGAGAAATAAAAAAGCTCTCTGAAAAGCTAATTTTACTTAATTTGGGAAACCTAGAGTTTTTTCAATCGGAAATTGAACTATGAGAACCAATTTTTTTTAAGATGCAAGAATGGTAAAAACTGCGCTAAAATCTCACCTTCCCAACGGTATAGTCAATGTTGTCCTTAAAAAATTTTCCTGGGGAGGAAATTGAGTTTGAATGCTGAAAAACATGAGCTTTTCGAGAAAAATCGGGTGATTTACATAGAAAATGACGAAATCAAAACTTTGGAAGTTGGGAGAGCTCAGTGATGGTACGGAGGGTGTTTCGTACGCTGAATCGAATAGTGGCACTTGTCAACAATTGTATTACATAAGACTCGTAAAACTCGATTTTAAAAGGAGCTCCTGAAAAAAATAAAATAAAATAAAATTCCATTGCAATTATTTCCTCACGTGGTAATACGTTCCAGCCTCTAGGGAGAGTGAACGGGTGAACGAACAGCTGTCATTTGATTCTTTGAATCAATTTCATCAATAAGAAACATAAAAACGTTAGTGTTGTTTCGAAAGTTTTATGTATACGAATCTTTGAAATTTCAATCTAACTGTTTGAGATGTTGAGAAAGCGATTCAATTGAAATTCGATAATAGAATAATTAATTAAGGTACAATTGTGTCACCATTTTAAGGGAACAAACAGCATAGTCGAATCGAAAGCTCAATAGGCCTGAGATCATAAGTTAACTCTGTAAGAGCCGCTGGAGGCGGTAAGGATTCTGGAGCCGGCGAGGGTACATTGAGAATTGAAGAGAAGTCGATTGCTCTAGCCATTTTGAGGGAGGAGTTAAGAGTCAAACAACGGGTGTGAATGATTTGGTCACTGCCAAGTTGAGTGAGGCACTTAGGGTATATAGATCATTGAAATGTTTCAGATAACCCCAGCGTTTGTGGAATGTAGCCTTGTTAACGGTACGTTACAGCTCCAAGGACAGAGATTATGCAGCGGTTAAATTTTGCCGCAACTGACAAGCGATGTGTTTACTGTGAGGTATCAACTGTTTCCAAAAGTAGATGTAATTTTGTCAGACGGAAGGAGATCACTTACACTTAAGAAAACCAGCACGAAAGTTCTTGAACCAGTACAAAAAAAATTTTTACGAACTTTTGAGTTTTAAGTTATCTATGAGCCTACCCTAGAAGTTCATAAAATAACATTTTTTGAGCACTAGCTTCATTTCTTTCCTATTTCATAACGAGTCTGAATTCTGTGACTACTCTGCGTCATGAGACTCACGAAGGAGGGTTACCGAAAAGGTAAGCTAACTGTACCGCATTTCGAAACGTGTATTTCTATATCACTGTAACCGTTGGAACTGTTCCTGAAGATTACCTTGACCGACACTTCCCTAAGGAGAAGGGGAGTGCACTAGCGACTGGGGGCTCTTGGGACTGATATGCACCGAAGATGAGGGGTAGATATTGGCACCGGGCACTGCGGGGTGGTTGAGGCCATTATGTGGTCCCCCGCCTTCCGGCCTCCTGCCGCCTCCATCCACCTCATCAACAGCCAACAGGCGACGAATGATGAGAGCGGAAAGCCATTAGACAGATTGGCGAGCGACCGAGCAACCGGGCGGAAACTGAAGAACCGTGAAGACTTGACGCTTTTGACAGGTGAGCTTCACTCCCACCCTCGCCCCGTCCCTTGAGTCACTTTCAACCACATTTTCTTCCCTCTCCACATCATTTTCTTTTAAAAAAAAGTATTTTCCTTCTTTCCCTACCGCACAATCTTGTTTGCATTTACTTCGGAAGGAAATCGCCGAGAAAGTGAAGATGAAAAATGAGTGTCGATGACGTTCCAGGTTGTCCAAGACATCTTGATTTATCGGTATAGAGTTCGTTCTTCCTCAATCTCAGAAGATTGCGAGATGAAAATATCAAAGGGATTACACAACAAGTAGTTACATTAACAAGGAAAGGTCGATAGGCTTTAAGATGTTGACCATCAAGACCTCCATGTTACGGAGTTCGTGTTGCAAGTGATAGTGATAACCAGAGAAACACTACATCTTCATCATGATGAGATTGAAAATGGTGAAATGAGGGTCCCCTATGACGGGCTATGTCACTCGCGACGAAATTATATAAACCCATTTCAATAAAAACAGAGTGAAACAAAACGTTGTCTGCATTGAACTGAAACTACATCACAGATGGCACATCTTAAATAGGCCCAGGTAAAACGAGATTGAATCCTATTGGCTCAGGGAAGTGAAAGGGGGGCACAAACAGTGACATTTTGGAGAGGGGGAGCCAAATGTTTAAAAGAAGTTTTTCCTCAAAATATTTCACCGTTGGAGGGTTCATTTTTCAGTAAGTTTGCCCCCCTTTCGCTTCCCTGAGCCAATAGTATTCAATCTCCTTTCACCAGGGCCTATATGAGATGTGCTATCTATGATGTGGCCTACTAATGATAGTCCGGGTTACATCAACGCCTTTGAAAAGTTAATTCAGATGTATTGCGGGTATGTAACGCCAATTCTGTAACGGGTAAAATGATGAAATAACCTTTTCGCTGTGAGTGGTGATATGAAATTATTAGACAGTTCTTCCCGGAGTACCTTAAATATTTTGGTGTGATCAAACCGATAGAACCTGAGAAAATGATGATTCGCGGATTATACGTTTGCGCATGCGCAGGGCGATGAGTTGATTTTTGAGCAATGAAACTCTTAGGGGACCATCTTTATTCTAACTCGTCCATCTCTGAAAATTGTACCAAAGCTGGACAAAAACTGTAGGGGTTCATCTTGTTACAAGTATCTACCCACACAAGGGTACACACAGACAGACAGACACGAAACGACAGTTGTTCATAATGGTCCGAAACTCAAAAAGGGAGGCTGTTTTTTTTTGGACAAAATAATACGTAGTCTTTCAAAAGTGAAAATGCTTAGTTGTCTTATTATATCGCTCATTCGCTCCTTTGACCAATTACTAGACGGATCCTATCCTGGGGCTAAAGACGTCTTAGAGGTCCGTTTGTCGTCTTTCTTTCCATGACCACATAGAAAACAAACGTTCATAGGCCATGAAGGTAATTGGATTTTTCAAGAGAAATATCAGATAACTCACGGATATGGCCCAATTGACGAAGCTCCGCACATCTCTAGTTCGGTGGGAAATTCCAGAGCAGTCTGGTCGCCTTTTGTTTCGCGTAGCGCTGTAGAGCGTTCAGTGACGCTTTTGGTTTATTATTCAATAATAAACCATAGTAATCGCTCTCGAAAAAAAAATTCTAACCCCCCCTGAAAATTTCATGGTTTACGTTTCAAAGGGTCTGGAATCCAAATCTGCAATAAAAAATTTTCCGTCCGTCCGCCGTACGCCGTACGCCGTACGCAAGATTTCTCCCAAACGGCTGGACCAAAACATCTGAAATTTTCAGGAAAAATCCATGTTGGTCTGACAACGCCCCAATTCTTTAGCCAGCTTTCTAACTCAAATTGAAGTGCCATTTAAGGGTTGTCAAAGTTTTGTAAAATCCCTAAAAACCTCAAAAAACATCAAGGCGGCCTAAATGTGGACTTGTTTTGTAGAACTTTCCATGAGGAATCGAATGAGCCCCTTCCCAGGTCTGTAGGTCAAACCATTCCCGATTTATGGCATGATTAATGCGGCCAAGATTTGCGTTTTTCGAGTTCTGTTATCGCCTTCTTGATAACTGGCAGTTTCCCATCTGGCCGTTCCAAGCGCCCTCAACTCGAATATGGGAGTGAGCCCATTTCCTTTAATTTGATGTAGGTCTGATATTTCGTTTATTATTGTTTGTTTGTAACCTAGTGATGTCCGGCCGATAGCGTCGAGTTGTAGTAAATGTGGATACTGGAGTGATAGCCGATGTGAATACTTCTAGTTTAGTTAGTAGCCGATACACGGGTTGAAGCATTCTGATAATATATAGGTAAATATTATTCAATATTATTACTGGGGTTTATTATTCAATATTATTACTGGGGTAAATAAGTATTCTTTCACTGGGGTTTATTATTCAATGGGCTTGCGTTCATGATTTGAATCTTACTAAGCTTCGGAGTGTGCGTGTTTTACAGGTGATAGAGCGATTATTGAATTTCAGGAGATATGCATAGACCACGTAAATCGGTTCTCATCCAAAACACCTATTTGGATTGATCAGTTGATGAAATTTGTGTGCCCCCTCTACATCTGTCTACCTTTGGCTACATCGTTTATATTTGGATTTGGGGAAGTTTTAACGCAATACGAGTGCCAAAGAACTTGATAAATTATAGTTGTTTTCATTGTACTGAGGTTCAATTAAAAAAACGCTGCAAATTCTGGGGTTTATTATTCAATCGGCTTGCGTTCATGATTTGAATTTATACTAAGCTTTGGAGTGTGAGTGTTTCACAGGATAGGGCGATTATTGAATTTCAGGAGGCACACAAATATGATCAACTGATCAATCCAAATAGGTATTTTGGTCGAGAACACGTGCTCCACGTGCTCACGTGCTCCATGTATATCTCCTGAAATTCAATAATCGCCCTATCCTGTGAAACACGCACACTCCAAAGCTTAGGAGAAATTCAAATCATGAACGCAAGCCGATTGAATAATAAACCCCAGTGAAAGAATTTGCAGCGTTTTTTATATACTATTATATTTTGTGCAGCACGGGAAAAGCGTGTTCAACCCTAGTGAAATGCTGGAGATGATGGGTCTGGAAACTCCCATAAAGCGAAGACAATAGGTGGATATCATGGTTATCCACAGATTCGTTTGTGGCAGTGTGGATTGTCCTGCTCTCCCGCATCATTTGGGGTTATAAGTTCCATCATGCACGACACCCAAAAGAATCAAAATGTATGGACAATGGACAAACGAGAAACCGACTGTGAATTTCAATGAAGTCGGAAGCCCAAAAACAGAATGAAAATCATTTTGCGTAAACACCTCAAAACATTTGGCAGTTTTTCCTTTTCTCACTTTTTCCTCATTTAAAATAATAATTTTGGAGCAACTTCATCCAAACAAGCCATCCTCAGAACTGTTATAAACGTCCATTACATAAATGCGTTTCTGTACTTTAATGTAAATTAAATCGAGCCTGGATATTGCGACCGTTGTCTTGTTCGGTATTCCAAGACAGTTTCTGAGTTGGTTGTACAGACGATGGAGGTTGGGTTGGAGGGAGAGGGTTTAGAAACAATGGGGAAGCTGGGAAGGCCGACTGTCTGTTGAATAGGGAGAAACGATAACCATCACCGCATCTCCTACCTAAACTCGGTTCTAATGCGGGGCGGGAGAAGGGGAGATTCCCACCCGTTTCTATCAGTACAGACCTAAGTCCTCTTTGACGGATCTGATAATGAGAGAAGCCAGTTACGTCGGGGTTAAATTGATGGGTACCCTCTAAACTCTTATCAGCTTCGCCGGATTAATGAAATAATGTATTGTCTGGAAGACGGGCGCCAGAAGCACTACTAATGGGAAGCTCGTGCAAGCACAGTGTCAATCGCCCAGTGACGGCAAAGTAGAGGTTTCACTCCTGTTGTTACGCGTAAACTTCTCATTATCAATGAGTAACAAAAAACTTACCGCTCTACGCCTTGCCAGGGGGCGAGGCCCCCGGACCACCGGTTGAATTTGGTCAGAACCTGCTGATGAAATCCAAGAAACATGGAACATACTCTAGCACAGCTTTGTATAGTCCTCTTCATACTCGTGAGACAATATTTACAGCTTACCCCCAACCCCCCTGATAGTCTTTGTACAGTCCCTATCGTACTCTTGGGATACTTTTTACGTCACACCCCTTGATAGTCTTCGTACAGTTCCCTTGCTATTCTTGGGAGATTTTATACAATGCACCCTCGTTGGCATTGGAAATTAGTGGATATTTCTTTTCACTCTTTTGGGAAAGTGAAAATCGAAATTTCTTTCATTCCTGGGAAAGTAAAAGTGGACCATTTTCCACTCTGTTGGAAAAGAAAACTGGACATTACTCCCTACTGAAAATTGACTGTGTCAGCTTGAAAATAAAAATGTGACACTCCAGCGTTCCAGCCTCGCGAAACGGCTTGTTAGTTCAAGGCTATTTAGCCTTTCAAGGCTAAAGCTTCAAAGCATGTTCAATACCTCTGCTGAATTGGATGAGTCACAAAGCTTCCTAGTATGTATAGATAACATGAACGTTTCGATCAATGAAACGTTTAAATAATCTTGAAAGAGTAGAACATAAGTGATTAACGCTCTTATGCCTCTGGACTTATCTCTTTAGATATCAACGCCTTCAAAAGAGGAGGCGGCACGTATTGCGCTTGTGTCGGGCTAGTTTTATAATTATGTTACTATTGCATTGAAATTGGAATGAGATTGCTAGACCGATCTATTCCGAATAACCTGACAATTTGAGCGACAGCGAACGCCTAGAACCTGAAAAAATGCAGCTTGGGAGATTTTACTTTTGCATATGCCCAGAACGAAACAGGGGGGACGACGAAAAAGAACCTT
>JAVIWC010001638.1:0-10372 GCA_031894815.1 Creontiades dilutus
GATAAGGGGACAGGTTGCCGGAGAATAGGGCACGAGACCGAGAGCCTCCTCCGCCCCCCGCCGCCCCCGCGCCACGTGCAACTATTTCGCCCTCACGCGGTTCGGCTGCGTGCCGCCTCCTCGCTTGGTACCTATCGCCGGGCCCACCCCAGAAAAAAAGTTATTTTTATTATAATTTATTCAACCTTCCGACGTCGGGAAATATCACTTCCTCATTCCGTTGGTAAACATTCTCAAATCTGGAACTCTACTAATGCTACGAAGGGGAAATATTTGATTTTAACGTTTGTTGTATGCTCGAAAAAAGCACAAGACGCTGTGAAGCGTCTAATTTCTCTTCTATTCACATTCTGAACGTACAGTTTGGTATGTGGGCTCCTTAATGCTTAACCGGACGATGCATAGACCCAGAATTTGCAGACTGGGTCCCAAAGCTAATTCTTACGATATTTACACGCTCAATCTGCAATTTATTACATTAACTCCTAGGCCTTTTACCTGACACTGCAGAGAATCCGGATTTCCTCCTCTAAAATTACTTTTTTGGTCGTAAATGCTATAAAATAAGGCCAAATCAACAAACGGATATCATCACGCGATTCAGCGTGGAAAAAAATTGATAAATCTTGAGGTCCCTTCATCTTAATTTGAACAATCTCTGGGTTGCCCATCTTTGCGCAACTATTGGACCCCAAAAAATCGACTAAAGGGGTCAAAACTCAATGAATTTTGACGTAGAATCCACGTCGGCAATCAACATTTGGGGTTGCAACTTGGAAAAACAAAGTTGGTATCGATGCGGTTTTGTCACTTTTAAAATCAAAAATTATTCTATGAAAAATGACGTTTGTTGTGAAGTGTTGACGAAAATGAGAGATAATAAGGTTGGAGAGCATAGTTATTTTGGACACCCTGTACACCGGTGATCCACGTTGAAACACGATCTAATACAGACATAACGAACCCTTGTGTAATAATGTGCAGTGTTTTTTTTCCATCTAGCATTATATAAAATGGACGGGACGAGGGTTTCGGCGTTGTGCAATCTTTTCCTGCCGGCTTCGAAGTTTTATTGGAGGAACCCGACCAAGTAGAAAGATCTTTATAGAAACCATCTCCCGACGGAAGAAGGAGATTTGAAGATAATAGTTGAGATAGAACGAAAATAACGTCTTAAGCTGACTAGAGCTTGCAATTTACGGTGAGGTAGTTGAGGAACCTCCGATAAAAGATCTAGCACGACTTTACACTATACACTCCGCTATACTACTACTACCTGTATATTGCACTATTCTACTACGTAGAGGTTACCGATATCTTTTCAAGTTGAATGCTGTTGTTTTCTGTAAGGAATGTTGTTTACGTTGATTCATGATTAGGTACTTAATATTATACTTTGCTGGTTTAACCCGGCGTTGTTCAGGTTAAGGCAATAAAAATAATGGTAACTAATGCCTGCAATACAGGGACGTCAATAATTTCAGTTCTTACACAATCACACTTATAATCATAGTTATAAACCAACAATGAGTAATTTAACTAAACCGAATCATTAATCAACCAAAACGCTGCCAATTCTTTCACTGGGGTTTATTATTCAATTGGCTTGAGTTCATTATTTGAATTTCTACTAAGCTTTGGAGTGTGGGTGTTTCACAGGGTAGAGCGATTATTGAATTTCAGGAGATATACATGGAGCACGTAAATCTGTTCTCAACCAAAATACCTATTTGGATTGATCAGTTGATCATATTTGTGTGCCTCCTGAAATTCAATAATCGCTCTACACTGTGAAACACCCACACTCCAAAGCTTAGAAATTCAAATCATGATTGCAAAATTGAATAATAACCCCAGTGAAAGAATTTGCAGCGTTTTTTTATTGAACCTCAATACCCCCCCACAGTAAAAACATCTATAATTTATCAAGTCCTTTAGCACTCGTATTGCGTTAAAACTTCCCCAAATCCAAATTTAAACGATGTAGCCAAAGGTAAACTGATGTAGAGGAGGCACACAAATATCATCAACTGATTAATCCAAATAGGTGTTTTGGTTGAGAACCGATTTACGTGGTCTATGCATATCTCCTGAAATTCAATAATCGCTCTATCAAATGTGAAACACGCACACTCCAAAGCTTAGTAGAAATTCAAATCATGAATGCAACTCAAATGAATAAAATTGAATAATAAACCCCACTGAAAGAATTTGCAGTGTGATTGTTTCACAGGTGATACAGTGATGATTGAATTTCAGGAGGCACACAAATATGATCAACTGATCAATCCAAATAGGTATTTTGGTTGAGAACAGATTTACGTGCTCTATGCTTATCTCCTGAAATTCAATAATCGCTCTATCACCTGTGAAACACGCACATTCCGAAGCTTAGTAGAGATTCAAATCATGAACGCAAGCTAATTGAATAATAAACCCCAGAGAAAGAATACTTATTTACCCCACTAATAATATTGAATAATATTTACCTATATATCATCAGCGTTTCATGCATATCAGAATGCTTCAACCCGTGTATCGGCTAAAAACTACAAGTATCCACATCGGCTATCACAGTACCCACATTCACTACAACTCGACGCTATCGGCATCACTGGGTTACAAACAAACAATAATAAACCAAAAACGCAAATGTTGGCACCATAAATCGGGCCATACATCGGGAATGGTTTGACCTACGGACCTGGGGAGGGTCTCATTCGATTCCTCATGGTATGTTCTTCAAATAGGTAAATATTTAGGCCGATTCGACTTGTTTTGAGGTTTTTAGGGATTTTACAAAACTTTGACGGCTCTTAAAGGGCACTTTAAATTGAGTGAGAGAGTTGGCTCGAGAATTGGGGCGTCGTCGGACCAAGATGGATTTTTCCTGAAAATTTCAGATTTTTTGCTCCAGCCGTTTGGGAGAAATCGTACGGCGTACGGCGGACGGACGGAAAAATTTGTATTGCAGATTCGGATTCTACACCCTTTGAAACGTAAACCATGAAATTTTCAGGGTGGGTTAGAATTTTTTTTCCAGAGCGATGACAATGGTTTATTATTGAATAATAAACCAAAAACGCAAATGTTGGCACCATAAATCGGGCCATACATCGGGAATAGTTTGACCTACGGACCTGGGGAAGGGCTCATTCGATTCTTCATGGTATGTTCTTCAAATAGGTAAATATTTAGGCGATTCGACTTGTTTTGAGGTTTTTAGGGATTTTACAAAACTTTGACAGCCCTTCCCAAAAAAAGCTGGCTCATTTGAGAGCGTCGTCGGACCAAGATGGATGAAAATTTCAGATTTTTTTGCTCCAGCCGTTTCGACAATGGGACAGAAGGCGGACGGACAAAATGTTTCATTGCAGATTGATTCTACACCCTTTGAAACGTAAACCATGAAATTTTCAGGGGGGTTAGAATTTTTTTTTCAACCGTTTACAGTGGTTTATTATTGAATAATAAACCAAAAATACTAGTCGAAATATTTCCGGTAAAACGTACTTTGACCGGATAAAATTTCGGATCATGTTCAAATTCTGACTCACGGACAGACCATGACAATGAGATTAGAGGTACATTTCGATCAATTACTGACATTTAAAATGATGAGTAGCCGAACTTTATGACAGCCATCACTAGGCCTAGTTCACCACATAAAATCTACAGAAATAATTTTTGGAAAAAATGGAACCGAAAATTATTTATCAATGGACAGCGATTGTCCCGTAAAATAGGAATCGCCCTTATAACTGGTAAGAGTCTTATGAGGATGGGATATATAGGGATGAAAGAGGTATTTATATATATAAATGTAAGGGTGGAAAACGTGGGACAAGGGGTGGGATGATACACCTTCCGTGATAAATGGCCTCCTTTCCACCTCTCACCGCTCTAGCGGCCCACACCGATCCTTTACCCTCTAGGGGTTGACGCCCTCCGTCTCTCAAACCTTTCAACCCTTTTCCCGGAATCAGTTAGACCTTCTCCGACACCAGCTTTTCATAGCGTCCCTTATAATCCCCCTTTTCCTTAAATTAAATAATGGAACATCCCAGCAATATTGTAGAAAATGAAAACTACATTGGTACTCCAACAGCTTTAGCCTTTGAACTAATTTGTTTATTTGAATAAATGGGCGACCCCAATCGCAGGATTAATAAAGTAATGATAAAGTAATCAATGATACGTAGTGATAAAGGACAATCCATGTACAGAACAAGAGAAAGTAGAGTATTTTTGCAAGAAAAATGCTTCTTAGTAATATTGTATAAAAATCTTTTTTTATTACGATTTTGCTATCAAGGATTCGTAGGTAGCGAGTGAAGAACAGAAGAATTCCAACTCAGTGTAGGGTGCAGAAAATTAGTGGTCCCTGGAATTCTCCACAGAGGTTGATTTTGGTGATAGTTGATCGACGAAAAATTCACTTTGAAGAGATTAGAAGAACGAGCACAGAACTGGGGAACTCTGTAGGAGATCTTGGCGAGAAGGACTGGTGTGTTAATATGATTAGTCAGGAACTTTTGCAGAAAAATTATGCCGGTCGAAGGTCTATACCAGAAAGATACTTTGAGGAAAGGATGACGCCCGAAGTTACTTTTGCAGAAAAATTATGCCGGTCGAAGGTCTACGCTTGTCAAGAGGCAGCAGTCCAAATTGTTCCTGAAGTTAAGAGTAGTCCACGTTCCTTGCATTTATCCCAATCGCAGTTGCCTATACACAACAATGTGCTTCTCTACAGGCAAGTGATAACGCCCATTTGGGCCTATGGCTGCCCTTCATGGGGCTGCACTAATATAAGTTACCTCAAAATTATCCAAGCAACGCAAAACAAAATACTCAGGAGCATTGTCAATGCCCCCTGGTATGTTCGAACGAATGACCTTCATCGATACCTCAAAGCCAAGATGGTAGGCGGTGATGAAAGTCGAGCAACGAACGTGGAGCAACTCCACAACCTGTAAACGTCGAAGTATTGAGCATCCTGGACATTAGCGGTGATATACATACACTGAAAAGGACCCAACCAATGGACTAGTTACATCTCAGTGCAGTGATGTGATGAGTGGTTGTAGGTATAACATTATTTGTTTACGTTTTTGTAGGTTAACCTGCTGTTGTTGACATTCTTCATTCAGTATTGTGGAACAAAAAAAGCAGGATATATAAAAAACAGGAGGTTCGCAGACCTAGCTTGGGATGCTGTGCCAAAAGAAACAAGTTTTTCGAGTAAATCAAAGCACCATTTAATGAATCATTTCTTGTAAATTGATACATCATTCAATTACTCAATAAATTCCCTGTAAAATATAAATGTAAGGATACAAATGGTGAAACTCGCCTAGTATTTCTCGGAGCCGATAAATTTCATCAACTGGCTTTCGTTTTCTTTGCCTATGGGCCAAATAATACATCAACGGCGTCGATGAAAGCAGTAAAAATTTTGAAAAAGAAGGCATCTTTCCGAATATAAAATAAAACTGGAGGAAACTGGTATAAAATAACCCTGGAGAAATGGATGGAAATGTGGCGTATCCCGCTTCGGTGACAACGCAATGCGTAACCTCGCGTAAGACACACATTTTGGAATCGTAAGCGATTCGTCCAAATAGCGTTGCTCACCCGCTCGCGTCGCCCGCGTTTGTTCTCCTCGCAAGACGCGACCTTAGTCTGAGTACAAGCCGCGATCAAAACCAGGAAGACAAATAACGCGTTTATTCAAACATTTAAAAAGAAGAAAAATAATGATTTATGATAATAAAGTAGGCAGATGGCGAAGTAGCTTCGTTGAACACACAATCATACAAGTGCAACTCAGATGGCAGGGAAACGTTGGTAATTTCGCGTGGTGCAGGTGGTCTACCTGGAAGGAGGAGTGGTGGTAAAAGGGGCCGAGCTTGGCTGGAATCGGGCAGGTGTAGAGAGGGAACTTCTGGTCCTATTCTTTCTTCTCTACTACTATAGTGATCTATTTGCCACAAAACGCTAATATAAGTGATCAAATGAAGTTACTAGATGTGTATACAGTTGTATAGCATTAGCAAACTGAATTAAACTTTTCGCAATTAGAATTAAACCTTTCGCAAACTGAATTAAACTTTTTGCAATTAGAATTAAACCTTTCACAATTACAATTAAACCTTCCGCGCCTTCTTCGAGTTGTGTTCCTAATAACAGGAGGTGAGTCACTATCACTACTAATTCGACCATCCCTCCTTCGTGAAAACGTTGACTTTCACGAAGAAAAAGGGAGATATTGCAGAGGAAAGCCGAAAAAACTGTTTAAAATGGTGGTTTTGTGTCCCATCAAATCGTTTTAAAGCTTCTCTGGCCACAATTCTCACCCAATTAGCATGATCCTCATCTCGTTCGATCCCATTTGAAGTGTAGTACATTAAAAACCTTGAAAACGCCGACTTTCACGAAGAAAATGGGAGAAATTGCGGAGGGAACCCGAAAATATTGTTTAAAAGGGTGGTTTAGTGTCCCATACCTATTTGGATTGATCAGTTGATCATATTTGTGTGCCTCCTGAAATTCAATAATCGCCCTATCCTGTGAAACACGCAGACTCCAAAACTTAGTAGAAATTCAAATCATGAACGCAAGCCGATTGAATAATAAACCCCAGTGAAAGAATTTGCAGCGTTTTTATTCTCCCGGCATTAGTAGTGACTTTTGTTTTTTCTAAAAAATTGAATTTGAGATTTGCCCTTTGTTGTGGATTCACTCATAGACAGCATTTCAACAATGTCTGTTTATTCATCCATGTCACACACATCTCGTTAGGCGTTTTCCCAATTTTGTGACGTACCCGAAACACGGAATGTTTTCCGCTATTCACTTGATGTTAGCACAAAACCTTGTGAACAAATGGCGAGAAGAGCGGGATTGCAGCGAAGGACGGGATAAGACGGTATTGTTGATCGCAGATGGTATATTGCAGCTTACTTTGTCGACAGTTTAATTGTCATTTCTAATTAAATTGTCGATTCTAACTTGGGCACGCAACCAAACAAACGGGTGCACGTTTCCCGACCCAGACGGATGGGAGGAGACCGACTGAGAAAGGTTGATGAATGAATACCATAGTTGCCGTAGACATGGCGTGCTTGATTACAGAACAATGTTCCACCAAGGGGGAAGACAGATTGCGGCCCTTGTGGCTTGAAAGACAATACTAATTGTATTTTCTTCTTTATTTCTCTTCGGTATAAGTAACGAGATCCCCGTTTTACAATGAGAGTGGCAGCATCGGTCGAGGGAAGGGCGATTGCGTGCAGTGCGTTTTCCAGGCTCACGCAACTCGGTAACCTGCGCGACTATCGATCAAACTCTTGAACTTTGAAAGATACCTACCAACCTGGAAGGACCTCATTGTCTTTCTTCAACCTCCAGTTCCTATTGGAGAAATCAAGAAACCATCTCGAAACAAGATCTTATTTCAGTCCCCCGTCTGTGGTACGAGTACATCATCTAAACCTGCATATCCTGTAATTTGCCTTTGCACTGGAATTTCAAAAGTCCGAACATCAAAATCTTTCGAAATAACACCATTGTTTTTATGTTCGTTATTGATAAACGTGCATTCAAGGAATTCAATAAGCCCACTCTGACTGCTCTACGTTCTTCTGTTCTTCTTAAGGGCTTTGACAGCTGCTTTTTGACAGAATGCGGATAGGAAACTCGAGTGCGAATGCGAACCTGCTTGGATTTAGTAAAATTTACCTAGTATCATGTGAGAATCTTATCATCTGATGTAATTGCTGTGTAAATTTGTTCATGTATACCTTTTGGTTTATTATTCAATAATAAACCATTGTAATCGATCTTGAAAAAAGAATTCTAACCCCCCCTGAAAATTTCATGGTTTACGTTTCAAAGGGTGTACAATCCAAATCTGCAATAACAATTTTTCCGTCCGTCCGCCGTACTCACGATTTCTCCCAAACGGCTGGAGCGAAAAGTCTGAAATTTTCAGGAAAAATCCACGTTGGTCTGACAACGCCCCAATTCTTTAGCCACCTCTCTCACTTAATTTTAAGTGCCCTTTAATTGTTGTCAAAGTTTTGTAAAATCCCTAAAAACCACAAAAAAGTCCACATTTAGGCCGCCTTGACTTTTTTTGAGGAACTTTCCGAGAGGAATCGAATGAGCCCCACCCCAGGCTTGTAGCTCAAACCATTCCCAATGTATGGCATGATCTTATGCGGCAAACATTTGCATCCACATTCACTACAACACTAGGTTACTGCGATCAAAACAAACACAACAGGGTTTTTTTTTGGTTTTTTGTTTTGATCGCAGTAACCTAGTGATGTACCTAGTGAATGTGGATACTGGAGTGAACTCCTAAAAGGGTTTATAGCCCATACATGGGTTGAATCATTCTGATGTGCATGAAACGCTGCAAATTCTTTCACTGGATTTTATTATTCAATTTCATTCATTTGGATTGCATTCATGGTTTGAATTTCTACTAAGCTTAGGAGTGTGCGTGTTTCACAGGTGATAGAGCGATTATTGAATTTCAGAAGATATGCATAGAGCACGTAAATCGGTTCTCAACCAAAATGCCTATTTGGATTGATCAGTTGATCATATTTGTCTGCCTCCTGAAATTCAATAATCGCTCTATCACTTGTGAAACGCGCACACTCCAAAGCTTAGTAGAAATTCAAATCATGAATGCAAGCCAAATTAATGAAATTGAATAATAAACCCTTGTGAAATAATTTGCAGCGTTTGAAGCCTGGTTTTTCAAGCCTTGTGTTTTATCATTGTGGACAAGCGATGAGTATTTCAACTCGTTAAATTTCAGTTGTTCTACCAATGAATTTCTACGTCTCAAATTTATAGTGCATTGCACCATTGTAGGTGTCGACATTCCCTTCACCTACCTGACTCGCGAATGTAAGCTCGTGCCTCCCGAAAAACTGAAACAGCATTTTCTGTTCTAATCAATCTAGAAAACTGGAATTTAAATGGTAATTTAATTTAAATGCTCCTGACTAATGTGCCTACACCCTGTATAGAATCATACGTCTATCAGAAGAACTAAGGATCAATATTTATCAGGCGCTGTTGGAGTCAATTTGAGAGTATGCCATTGTGATATGGGGAAGCACTTTCAATTACCTAATTGATACAATTTTGAAGATTCAAAAAATGAAATTCGGGACATTGTTCAATAAGCCCAGGCGCCATCCCACCGATAAATTATTTCATGATTCGAATTTGTCAACTGTACATCAATTGTACACATTAATTCGTAAACATAAAAGTTTATACGTTGCTGATGTGAGACAGCGGCAGTCAAAATCATGTAGACTGAAGTTGCTCAGAGTTAAAAAACACATTTGTTCAAATAAAAAAAAAATACAGAAACATGCAAATAGTAAATAAAGAATTTGAAAAAATTAGAGTCGAATGAAAAAATAGTGAACAGCTATTCAAATGAGAAACGTATGATCTAATAAGAGATAACCCGCATAAGTACTTTATAAACGAAAATTAACGATTTTGTAACATTAACAGCGATATAAATGATGTATGTAAAGTGGAATCTAAATTTTAATTAATTTGATCTAAATATAGTAAACATTATAGTAATTTGAAGTATGAGACAACTCTGGGCTGGGCCACAATGTTACACTATGCAGCTCGGTCATCGGTTTTATTCAATTGAAGAATGTAGCATGTAAAATGATGTAAATAAACTATCTTTCTGTCTATCTGTCTGATCAGGTGTGTGATCCCAAGGGCTGACATTTTAATAGTAACATGATGATTTGACGTAAATCGATTGCTATCCAACGTAATATGTTACAACAGCGATAAGTTTTGATATCAGCTCCTGTTTCGTACAAAGGGAGTGTTAACTATTGAAGATCTCGGAGTTACATTCAACAAGAAGCATTCTAACTGCCTTCGGACACCTAGGAAGTCAGGTACAACGTATGGAGATCATTAGCCTGCTGAAAGCCCTTATGTCTAATTGGATCTCTAATCTGTCTAATGTGTTAAAACATACATGGAGTTCATTTTATGACATCTAGAGTGGAGAACGTAGAGTATGTAGGTGCGAGTTGCCTAGGTTATGTACCATTGACTATGTTTATAATTAGTATTTAGCACATTTTCACACTTGTACCCATTCCATTGCAGATTGGTGAATATTAGGTTATATTTAGATATAAAGACCACACATATTGTTTGATAAATATCTGCAGATCAGTGATTTTTCTGAAAATAATAAATCCATGTGTTAGAATTAGCAGGGTGTTTTTAAAATTGGATTTCAGATTCTGACACGACAGTCTTGAGACGTAAAACATCAAATTTCGTCGAAGTTGATTAC
>JAVIWC010001639.1:0-10066 GCA_031894815.1 Creontiades dilutus
GGCGACGCCCAGTACCGTTCAGATGGACATCAACGAGGCGGCCTTCCTGGTGGAACAATGGGAAGAAGAGCCCCCCAGCCAGGATCACGGAATAGCTGACAAGGTGACGCACTTAGAACCCCATGAACAAGAGCCGGTTACCCAGGTGTTGAACCGATTCCGCCATGTGTTTGACAAGCCAGACAAGCAGTGTTGCCGCTTACTTGTCAAACACTACATCAACACCAGTGATGCCCCCCCCCCCCTGTGCCGCACAGACCGTACAACATTCCACACACCCTATGCCCTGAGGTTGAAAGACAGCTCCAGGAACTGCTCAACGTGGGAAGTATCGTCCCGTCGGCCAGCCCATGGTCGGCCGCAGTGGTATTGGTCAAGAAGAAAACTCCCCCACAGGAACCTCAGAAATGGTGAATGTGTATCGACTATTGGGGGCTAAATAAATTGACCAAGGCTGACGCCTATCCCCTCGCTAACTTACAAGAGACTGTGGCACTGCTAGGGAAATGCCGGTACTTGATCTGTTATCTTGGTACCATCAAATACCCATGCAGCCGGTGTCAGCCGAGAAAACTGCGTTTACGGTGCTGGATGGCATTTAGACTGAGAAATGCTCCAGCCACCTTCCAGCGTGCTATAAATAACGCCCTGGATGGGTTAATCGGCAAAGACTGCCTGGTCTACCTGGATGACATCATCGTTTTCCGCCACATTTGACGCGCACGTAAAAAGTTTGACACGGGTGTTGGCCCGACTCGCCGCCGTGCGGCTCTGCGCCAACCTGGACAAGTGAGAGTTCCTGAAAAAAGAAACGAGTTATCTGGGGCATGTTATTACTCCTGAAGGAGTGCACATGGAGACAGACAAGGTGGAAGCGGTGCGCAACTTCCCGGTACCCCAGAGCGTCAAGCAAATCCAAGGTGCTAATTTACCCGGATTTCACGCAAACGTTTATCCTGGCTACGGACGCGTCGCAGACGGCCCTGGGGGCGGTCCTCTCGCAGGTGAAGGGTGGGGACGAGTGGCCGGTGACTCAACCTGGCGGAGACCCGGTATTCCACCACTGAGAAAGAATTGTTGGCAGTCGTGTGGGGGGGTCGGCCACTTCCAGCCCTACCTATTGGGAAAAGAGTTCGAGCTGGAGACGGACCATATGGCCCTAACTGCAGCCCTGAGACTACGTGACCCTATCTCAAGAGTGGGGCGATGGACGCTGCGCCTCTCTGAGTACACCTTTACCCCCCGGTATAGAGCAGCAAGCCAGATGGGGCATGCAGACGGGCTGAGCCCGAATGTATGCGGCCCCTGTCACTCAGGACATACCAGGGAAACTGATGAAGGCGACCCAAGAAATCGACCCCTGGGTGCGGGAGGTCTGTCGCGGGAGGATCTCGGATTTGACAGCGGAATGACATCTGGGAAATCGAGGTAACCATCGACGACCAGACGCGATGGGTGCCCCTTATACCTTCCACACTACAGGAATAGGTACTCGCGAAATGCCACGGCAGCATGTGGGCGGGACACCCCAGAATGGAAGTCACAGCGAAAATGATCTGGAAGACTGGATTCTGGCCGAAGATGGCCCGCACCGTCAGGGAGTACTCTGAGCGCTGCGAACCTTGTCAGCGTCGCAACACCCCCAGTGGACTGCAGGCCCCGCTGCAGCATCCCCTGACAGAACCAATGGGGCGTAGTAAGCAGCTGCTAAAGCTCCTATCTTATTGTCAGTCAATCTTTCCCATATGAGTAGAATCACACAATTCATCAAAAGCCAAAGAACAACGATCAATCCAAACACCAGGGAGAAACGCTGTGAAAATAAAAAAGATGATACTATTACAAACAACGCTATTCTATATATTTTAAGTTTGGTTTATTACTTAAATCATCACGATGACTTCGGAATCCATCTGTAAAAAACGGGACAGTAGACCTCTATGGTTCTACAGCCAGATCATTTAAGTTGTTAATTTTACACATTTAAGAAGATGAAAAATTGCCAAATTATCAATTTATTGATGTTGAGGTAATGTTGCATGAAAATTGGAACTTACTAAAGAGGCTAGTGCTTACCAGTTACACAAATGACCACCTTGGGCGGACGGAAAAGTGGCGGTGCCGGGATAACAAAGGGCGGAAAGAGTCCACCCCAAGGTTAGTTGAAGGAGTGTTGAGCGGGGGGGGGGGGGGGAAGCGGAACTGTCTGGGTCGGCCGCTAAGAACTAGATTGCACTCCTGTTAATAATTTAAATTATAAAATCGTACACATTTTTTTGTGAATGCATTGATTTATTTTTTGAATACATGGCCACTGACAAGTTGGATGTAGCACACAGCTTCATCGTTTAGGTAACTTGAATGTGTAGATAACCTAGAAGATGTAGAATAGAAGTTTGTGACCACAATTCACTCAGTGAAAATGCCTCATGTTCTCACAGCCATCAACAGCTCCAAAAAGTGAGTTGACATATTGGGGGTCAGTTGTGCTGATCCAATTGAGGTTAGAACATTGACACGGTCGAGTTGAATTTTATATGGGACTAAACTACCCTCCGAAATAGGGAGAGGTTAGACCACTTCAACATCCGAGATTGCTGCTGAGTGGGGTTTAATTTTGTCCAGACTGAATGTTTTGAGAAATCACATTCACAGGCAGTCAGGATCATGAACAGCCTTACTGGGTTAGGCTAACCCACATCGGTTGACGGCATGAGCGGCCCCGCGGGCAAGTTGGGGTACATGAGCGGCCCCACTTGGTGTGGGAGCACTTGTACCAGCGGCCCCGTTCGGTCTTGGCGTATACGTACGAGCGGCCCCACGGAAATACTCGACGTTGAGTATCAGAGGACCGGGTTTGATCACCAGCCGGCAGTCTGCGTTAGGTATGATGAAACCTGTAGTTATGTGTACTCCTCCGAGAGTGCTGCACTGTTCTGTTCTTTTGACAACTAGCAGTTATCTGTAGGAGGGTCTGGAGAGAATCCGGTGGAGCTGGCCCAACTATTGCTGAACATTCCCGAAGCTCCATTATCAATTATCAGTTCGTGTTGAACACGACGTGTTCCCGCCGCAAGTCGTTTTAATACTCAGAGACACAAGTGTTAACACATTCTGATCTATTTGTCCAACTGATCTATACTTTACTAGAAGGATTGATGTAGGATGTTCTTTTGTTTTTGAGAAGCGAGCATCCAGACCAGCAAACTAGACAGAACACACATCGAAAGCGTGGATCTATATTGATAGGAGACATCTTGTTTTTCAACCTGGCGACGGTTTTATCAAGAAGGGGTCATCTATTCTCGACTTCTGCCAAGAGTCTTACTTTTGAGAATGAACCTGATTTCCTTGCATGCAGTGGCGTAACGTACAACCCCGTGATGCGGGGGGGGGGGGGGTGTACGGGCCCGCTCTAGCAAAATTCATTTTTTCTAATTTGAAAGAATAAATAGGAACTAACGATACGCAGAAAAATTCCATTGTGTATCATCAAGTTTATAAACATCAACGGTAATGTAGGTTCATTGATCAATCATCTTTTGGTTTCATTTATAACCAGGTGAGGAAGGGTGTAAATAAATAAATACCAATATTTTTAAATATTATTTAATATTACCAATATTATTTAAATAATAATAATTACCAATATTATTTAAATAATAATAATTGCCAATATTATTTGAATAAAATAAATTGTATACCATATTGATACTTAAAAATGACTGAAGGAACTGATGTGTCTCTGGGAAAAGCATCGCTGCTTGCATGGAAAGCTGAAACAGACCACGTCTCGGTTTGTGAAACATAAAGCACCTGTGCAGTTCTTGTTAGTTTCATGAATATCAGAATGCTTCAACCCTTTTAGGAGTTCACTCCAATATCCACATTCACTGCATCGCTAGGTTACTGCGATCGAAACAAAAAAATTGAATGTTCGGCGCGGGCATCAGCGCAGGCTGCCGGCCCTCTGATACGCAACGTCAAGTCACGGAAATATGGAAAATGAAATCAATAGCATCATTATTACTTGTCGCCTTTCGTTGTGTCCGTTGAGTTTTGAAATCGTTTTCATCAAGTTAGCCGTGAAACAGTGCTCCAAGTGGGAAAAGTTTGTTCCTCGTATCAGTTACAAAAATTGGTGGGAACTAGTTGGTGACAAGCTTATAACATTCGTCAGTAGATGGCAGTGATAACCAAGTTCGAGCCGTTTAGACGCTTGGCAGTTCTACCCCGAGGGCAGCCTTTGCTCGCTGCGGGGCCACTCGTACCATTTCTAATCTGTGCCTTTTGACCAGGCGGGGCCGCTCGTACATGCCTTCCCTTCCACAAACATCGCCTCCCCTCCCTACGGGGCCGCTCGTACAAGTACCCCCCACATTCCATGAAAATGTCATCAACTTTTAATTAAAGCTGTAGCATTTGGGATTGTTACAGAAATCTGTAGACGCGCACACTAATTGAAAGTTGTTCAGAACGGTCTAAAATGCAAGTGAAACTTCCGATTTTGGAGGAACGAAATTGTTCATCTCCTGAATGTGGAAACACAGCTTTTGTTACCTACCAGTAGACTCGAAAGCAAAACATATTTTCTCTTGACTGGTGACGCAAAATTTACTAATTTTGGCTCAAAATCATAGAGAAAGAGAGACTTGCCTAAAACATTACTTCCACTTGTGATGGACATGGTTTGTTGGCTCTTCCCGATTCTTGAATCCGTCGCCTTGGAAGATGAATCAGACGCCTTCAAGCGTCTGTGTCATCTTCTGAGCATGGCGGGCATTACAGCATTCAGCTCTATGGAAGGGGCAACTATACCAATCCATTATCTCACACACTCAACTCGATGTGGTGAGATATATTGAAACAAATTCTTAGTGAGTATCTAGAAATCAATTATAAGGTGTGGGTACACAATGATCAGCTGAAGGCCCTTGTGACTACCTTGTTTCTTAATCAAAGGACGTAGTGAAGTATGAGTGGGGTTCTTTAAAAGGCGTACAAAACAAAATTACAAGGATTTAGATTTTACAATAAACATGGTCGCTGCTTTGGGTAGAAGAGTTATCTAATACTGTTTATTAGAAATAAACATTTCTGTAATATTTTAAACCCGGAAGGAACTTATAAATCACTTTCTTCAAGGAGTCCAGTGAAGAACTCAGAGTGGTCACTGTCCGGATAATCTGCCAACTCTGCTTGTACCAATTCGATTTCATGCAAGGAGAAGCTGAAACGTTATTAACGATCGTAATCAAGGAGGTTACATATACTTGATTCACTAGATGCTTAGGTTAAATTATACAAAGCTGTAATTAGTAATCAACTGCTCGTCAAGCATACTAGGGTAACGCATTGCTAATAATAATTCTTCTGCCGCTTCTCGGTTTATTGGCTTTTATTGACCAGAAAGTTCCGACTATTCAGTTAACACAAGTTGAATTTGTTTTGTTGCAAACTAAGTGGTTGTTATTAAGTCCCTTCAGGAGTCATTGACCCTTCAGGTCCGCTACCCTTTCATTCACATTACAGTCAGATCATTTGAAAGCTCATAAAGCTACCTGACATTTGGCCAAGTTATCAAGAGGGGCTTACACAACATATATGGAATATTCATCAGATGTCGTGGAGGATTTATTGACTTCATTAAACTTCTTTCGTGTTATTGTAGTAATTTTCCGCTTGAAATTGTGCTTACTAGTCTTTATTTGAACGATAAATATTGTGCAGAACACACTAGTTAGAAGATAAGATATATACCTATATGGTAACCCGAGCATCTCTTTCGACGTCGTCAACTCCCAAAAATCATTCTTTCTTAGTTTTGTCAAAGGCAGTAGCCGAAATATAAAAAATAGTTATGTGGTGTTAATTTCAGTGTTATCTTTTGTTTTATTTTTGATTGTATATCTCGGGGAAGAGGATTTGGAACGTCGGTGCACCCCTGGAATGAAAACCACCGCTAGCGCTACCTACCAAGCATTTGTCACAGCCCTTGGGGTAGGAGGAGCATCTAGAGTTTGATCGTGGTGGGACGGCCAGAGCGCTGCCTAGCGAAGATGAGATGAACATTCCGAAGCTCAAAAACCACTTGAATCTCGCGCGTGTATGATGTAGAGCCTAGCTCGGCCATCTTCGGTAAGGCTCGGCTTCGTCCGTCATTTTCCTCTGTCGGCTGAAACCCGAGACTCGTCAAAAAACCAGGTTATCAATCGGCCGTTGTGACATCAAGTTTATAGGTTGTTTTTAGTGTTTTTGTTCTCAGGAGTAGTAGTATAAGAAGTTGTGGTTTTTTTCTAAGTTGTGGTAGTTGTAAGAAGAAGTATGTTCCAGTGCAGTGAATGTGATGAAACATACGAGGAGCGTTCCTCTCTCAGAACTCATCGGGCTAGAAAACATCGACATGAGGCCTCCGTCATTCATTCATGTCCGAGCTGCCCCTACAAAACTAAATTCCCGTACCATTTAACCAGGCATATGAAGGTACATGCCCCAGGAAAAAAAATGGTCGATTCGACACTTCATTTATGTAGTTTGTGCAGCACATTTGAATGTAACATTCACAAAGATATGCTCAGTCATTACGAAAACGTCCACGACATCCAACTCACCGTGAAAACAGTGCAGTTTCAAAATGTCGATGAATTCAAAACTTGGAAGGCTGAAACTGAAAGCAAAGAGTTTTGTCGGTTTGTGACGCCTTGCGGTAAAAGAAGAAACAAAAATGATTCCAACACAACCCGTTTCTACTGTTTTAGAGATGGTTATTTCGTCTCAAAAGGGGCGGGAAAAAGAAGACTGAAGGTTAGAGGTTCTTGTCGCATTGGTGGTGTGTGTCCTGCGTCAATGAAAGTCACCGAGAATTCGTCAACTGGCACTATTCTCGTCGATTATGTCGCTCAGCACGTTGGGCACAGTTCCGACGTTGGGAGAATGAGTCTCACTGAAAAGGAGAAGGAAGAAATAGCATCCAAACTTGCAGCTGGAGTCCCAATTGGAACCTTACTCGACACTTTTTGAGAATCAATTTGCAAAGGTGAGCTCAGTCGTATTCATTTAACGACTAGAAAGGATTTGTGGAACCTCAGAAGCAGCCTTCATCTGCAGAACGGGTTTATGCTCCACTCTGACGACCGTGTGAGCGTCGAAGCCTGGTTAGGTACGCTTGCTAACTACAGTGATGTCGTGAGATTTTATAAGGGTCAGTCGTTGAAAGACCCATCTCATCCAGAACTGAACGAAGAAGACTTTGTATTGATTCTTGCTCTGAACAGTCAGTTAGAAATGCTTGACAAATTTGGGAATGATTGCGTTTGCTTCGATGGCACCCACGGTACCAATGGCTACGGCTTTGAACTAACGACCCTTTTAGTAAAAGATGATCAGAAGCAAGGCTTCCCCTGTGCCTACATGGTTAGTAATCGTTGCGATTCTCAGATGATGACTCTATTTATCGGAGTGATATTGACTCATCTACGTTCCCCAATAACTCCAGATGTCATTATGAGTGACATGTCAGAAATTTATTATAACGGTTGGTGCTCTGCATCGCCATGTGACGAAAAACCCATCCGTTGGTTATACTGTGCCTGGCACGTAGACCAACGGTGGAGACAAAACCTGAATAAGATAAAAGATTCAGCCAAACGATGTCTTGTTTATAAAATGCTCCGTATTGTTGCTGAAGAACCTGACGAGGGTGCATTCTCAACTTTATTGGAGCAAACGTTGAACACCATGTTTGCCGATCCGGATTTATTAAATTTTGCAGACTATTTCAGCCAGGAATACGTGCCCTGTACAGACAGGTGGACATTCTGCTTCCGAAAATACTGCATTAATACCAACATGTTTCTTGAATCTATGCATAAAATTCTTAAATATTATTACTTGGATGGGAAGAAAGTAAAACGATTAGATAAAGGTCTCATTGCAATTTTGAAATTCACCAGGGACAAGTTATTTAGTAGATTGATTGCCACCAAAAGAGGGACCCTAACCCGTCAACTGACAGCGATTCGTGATAGACACGAAAGATCACAAGTACTTAAAAGCCATATCATTGCCCAGGAAAATGGTTGGTTAATTTCTTCCGAAGATGGACCTCAGCTATACTTGGTCTCGAAGCAGAACGTTATATGTGATGTGTGCACTCTCAGGTGTGAACTGTGTAATGTTTGCGAGCACGATTTTAAATGCACTTGCATGGATGCCATGAAATTGAACATCTGCAAGCACATCCACAGAGTTGTGACTTATATCCGTGAAACACCCGAAGATGAGCAATCAGCTGCACCTCCTGAAGTGGAAATCAGTGAAAACGAATTACTGGTAGCAGAAGAAATGGAAGACCGTGTTGAAGCATCAATTTTGAATGACTTGTCTGCAAAAAATCAGACGATTAAGAGCTCAAACACCAAATACGAAGAGAAGAAACAGGCCTTGCTCAGGAAACTTACCCGTTTAGTGGAAAACACTTAAAATTGTGCTCAACTCGACGTCATTGAAAAGGCTATTCTGCCAATTACCCACACTATAAATGCACTCAAAGAGGGGCTCGTTTTTACTTGTCAAGGTTCTTCGTCAAAAAAATCAATCCCTGTGCAAACGTTTCACTCCAGAAAAAACTATTTTCTACTAAGAAGAAGTCAAAGAAGAACCCCGCCAACAAAATGACCAAGCCGAGCAAAGAAGAACGCGAAAAACTAGTAGCTCAATTAATTTTTCCACGGGAAATTGGGATTGAACCAGTAGAAACCGTTGAATAAATCAAAGGGAAAAAGAAATATTAGTTTTGATTTTATATGAGTTAAAGTTTTGATATGAGTTTAAAGTTTATGTGATTGAGTTATGATTTGAGTTTGTTTATGTTTTCAAGTATTAAATCCTTAATTAATACCAATTTTGTGATTGCAATATCTTCTGTAACTTAATAAGCAATATGTACCTTTCCTGCCATTTTAATATTATTTATACGTTAGCTGAATATTTTTTATTTGGGTTTTGGTAAGCGACTTATCCTAACATTGACTAAAATAATTGAAATTTTGATATTGTTTTTATAATAATACCAACCTAAGTGCCTATTAGCTTATTGTTCCTGAGTATGTTTTAAGTCAAGAAGTTTTCGTTGAGTAAATCCTAACATTGACTAAAATAATTGAAATTTTGATATTGTTTTTATAATAATACCAACCTAAGTGCCTTATTAGCTGATGTATTGTTCCTGAGTATTTTCTAAGTCAAGAAGTTTTCGTTGAGTAAATCCTAACATTGACTAAAATAATTGAAATTTTGATATTGTTTTTATAATAATACCTACCTGAGTGCCTTATTAGGTGATGTATTGTTCCTGAGTATGTTCAAAGTTGAGAAGTTTTCGTTGAGTAAATTTATGGTTTTAATTTCTGTGGATTGTTATTTTCAATGCCTTTTACCAAAAAAAAACTTGATCCCTCGATTTTTTTTTGCATTTTACCCAGTTTTTTCTCTTAGTTGTGGTTCATCTAGTCCCAGAAACGTAAGAAAAAGCTGAAAATTGTCGAGATTCTATAATTTTTACTGTTTGAGTTCATTTAGCTTATTTTTTCAATTTCCAATGAATAATTAATTTCTCCTGACTATATTTCTTTTTAAATTTAATACTGACTTCAAATCTGACCACCCTAATTGATCGGGCATCAAAAAAATGCATAGAAGTAGCAAATAAACTGAAAAAAGAAAAAAATTGCTCACAGTGCATTTTACTTGTAAGCCGACAAGATTTGAATGCCTTTTTTCATAAAGGGCAAATTTCTGGTTTCCTACATGTTAGGCTCGGTTCTACAGACTACAGACCTACGGACGTGGATTCACCTTGCCTCAGAAGAGAGGGAAGGTTCATCTAATCTTCGTTAGGCAGCGCTCAGGCCGTCCCACCACGATCGAACTCTAGATGCTCCTCTTGGGGTTGGGCTCGTCTCAGTTTTCATGCAATCGTCCGTGCGAGTGGTCCTGTCATAAACATTCCATAGCGGGAGTTCCGAATATTGTTCTCAATCCGTTTAAATTATTATTACTTGCTCTC
>JAVIWC010001640.1:0-10371 GCA_031894815.1 Creontiades dilutus
GTGTTCAGCACCCCGAAAAACCCCTTAGAGAGTAGGTTTGAAAGCGATTAAACAGAGTTAATTTTTGAGCAATTTTGATGAAAAAACGCGAAAATAACCATGAAGGAAGCGTTTTATCGAAAAACGGACTTCAGATTCGTGTTCAGCACCCCGAAAAACCCCTTAGAGAGTAGGTTTGAAAGCGATTAAACAGAGTTAATTTTTGAGCAATTTTGATGAAAAAACGCGAAAATAACCATGAAGGAAGCGTTTTATCGAAAAACGGACTTCAGATTCGTGTTCAGCACCCTGAAAACCCCTTAGAGAGTAGGTTTGAAAGCGATTAAACAGAGTTAATTTTTGAGCAATTTTGATGAAAAAACGCGAAAATAACCATGAAGGAAGCGTTTTATCGAAAAACGGACTTCAGATTCGTGTTCAGCACCCCGAAAAACCCCTTAGAGAGTAGGTTTGAAAGCGATTAAACAGAGTTAATTTTTGAGCAATTTTGATGAAAAAACGCGAAAATAACCATGAAGGAAGCGTTTTATCGAAAAACGGACTTCAGATTCGTGTTCAGCACCCCGAAAAACCCCTTAGAGAGTAGGTTTGAAAGCGATTAAACAGAGTTAATTTTTGAGCAATTTTGATGAAAAAACGCGAAAATAACCATGAAGGAAGCGTTTTATCGAAAAACGGACTTCAGATTCGTGTTCAGCACCCCGAAAAACCCCTTAGAGAGTAGGTTTGAAAGCGATTAAACAGAGTTAATTTTTGAGCAATTTTGATGAAAAAACGCGAAAATAACCATGAAGGAAGCGTTTTATCGAAAAACGGACTTCAGATTCGTGTTCAGCACCCCGAAAAACCCTTAGAGAGTAGGTTTGAAAGCGATTAAACAGAGTTAATTTTTGAGCAATTTTGATGAAAAAACGCGAAAATAACCATGAAGGAAGCGTTTTATCGAAAAACGGACTTCAGATTCGTGTTCAGCACCCCGAAAAACCCCTTAGAGAGTAGGTTTGAAAGCGATTAAACAGAGTTTATTTTTGAGTTAATTTTGATGAAAAACGCGAAAATAACCATGAAGGAAAGCGTTTTATCGAAAAAAGGACTTCAGATTCGTGTTCAGCACCCCGAAAAACCTCTAGAGAGTAGGTTTGAAAGCGATTAAACAGAGTTTATTTTTGAGCAATTTTGATGAAAAAACGCGAAAATAACCATGAAGGAAGCGTTTTATCGAAAAAAGGACTTCAGATTCGTGTTCAGTACCCCGAAAAACCCCTTAGAGAGTAGGTTTGAAAGCGATTAAACAGAGTTTACTTTTGAGCAATTTTGATGAAAAAACGCGAAAATAACCATGAAGGAAGTGTTTTATCGAAAAAAAGACTTCAGATTCGTGTTCAGCACCCCGAAAAATCCCTTAGAGAGTAGGTTTGAAAGGGATTAAACAGAGTTTATTTTTGAGCAATTTTGATGAAAAAACGCGAAAATAACCATGAAGGAAGCGTTTTATCGAAAAAAGGACTTCAGATTCGTGTTCAGCACCCCGAAAAACCCCTTAGAGAGTAGGTTTGAAAGCGATTAAACAGAGTTTATTTTTGAGCAATTTTGATGAAAAAACGCGAAAATAACCATGAAGGAAGCGTTTTATCGAAAAAAGGACTTCAGATTCGTGTTCAGCACCCCGAAAACCCCTTAGAGAGTAGGTTTGAAAGCGATTAAACAGAGTTTATTTTTGAGCAATTTTGATGAAAAAACGCGAAAATAACCATGAAGGAAGCGTTTTATCGAAAAAAGGACTTCAGATTCGTGTTCAGCACCCCGAAAAACCCTTAGAGAGTAGGTTTGAAAGCGATTAAACAGAGTTTATTTTTGAGCAATTTTGATGAAAAAAACGCGAAAATAACCATGAAGGAAGCGTTTTATCGAAAAAAGGACTTCAGATTCGTGTTCAGCACCCCGAAAACCCCCTTAGAGAGTAGGTTTGAAAGCGATTAAACAGAGTTTATTTTTGAGCAATTTTGATGAAAAAACGCGAAAATAACCATGAAGGAAGCGTTTTATCGAAAAAGGACTTCAGATTCGTGTTCAGCACCCCGAAAACCCCTTAGAGAGTAGGTTTGAAAGCGATTAAACAGAGTTTATTTTTGAGCAATTTTGATGAAAAAACGCGAAAATAACCATGAAGGAAGCGTTTTATCGAAAAAAGGACTTCAGATTCGTGTTCAGCACCCCGAAAACCCCTTAGAGAGTAGGTTTGAAAGCGATTAAACAGAGTTTATTTTTGAGCAATTTTGATGAAAAAACGCGAAAATAACCATGAAGGAAGCGTTTTATCGAAAAAAGGACTTCAGATTCGTGTTCAGCACCCTGAAAACCCCTCAGAGAGTAGGTTTGAAAGCGATTAAACAGAGTTTATTTTTGAGCAATTTTGATGAAAAAACGCGAAAATAACCATGAAGGAAGCGTTTTATCGAAAAAAGGACTTCAGATTCGTGTTCAGCACCCCGAAAACCCCTTAGAGAGTAGGTTTGAAAGCGATTAAACAGAGTTTATTTTTGAGCAATTTTGATGAAAAAACGCGAAAATAACCATGAAGGAAGCGTTTTATCGAAAAAAGGACTTCAGATTCGTGTTCAGCACCCTGAAAAACCCCTTAGAGAGTAGGTTTGCAAGCGATTAAACAGAGTTAATTTTTGAGCAATTTTGATGAAAAAACGCGAAAATAACCATGAAGGAAGCGTTTTATCGAAAAAAGGACTTCAGATTCGTGTTCAGCACCCCGAAAACCCCTTAGAGAGTAGGTTTGAAAGCGATTAAACAGAGTTAATTTTTGAGCAATTTTGATGAAAAAACGCGAAAATAACCATGAAGGAAGCGTTTTATCGAAAAAAGGACTTCAGATTCGTGTTCAGCACCCCGAAAAACCCCTTAGAGAGTAGGTTTGAAAGCGATTAAACAGAGTTAATTTTTGAGCAATTTTGATGAAAAAACGCGAAAATAACCATGAAGGAAGCGTTTTATCGAAAAAAGGACTTCAGATTCGTGTTCAGCACCCCGAAAACCCCTTAGAGAGTAGGTTTGAAAGCGATTAAACAGAGTTAATTTTTGAGCAATTTTGATGAAAAAACGCGAAAATAACCATGAAGGAAGCGTTTTATCGAAAAAAGGACTTCAGATTCGTGTTCAGCACCCCGAAAAACCCCTTAGAGAGTAGGTTTGAAAGCGATTAAACAGAGTTAATTTTTGAGCAATTTTGATGAAAAAACGCGAAAATAACCATGAAGGAAGCGTTTTATCGAAAAAAGGACTTCAGATTCGTGTTCAGCACCCCGAAAAACCCCTTAGAGAGTAGGTTTGAAAGCGATTAAACAGAGTTAATTTTTGAGCAATTTTGATGAAAAAACGCGAAAATAACCATGAAGGAAGCGTTTTATCGAAAAACGGACTTCAGATTCGTGTTCAGCACCCCGAAAAACCCCTTAGAGAGTAGGTTTGAAAGCGATTAAACAGAGTTAATTTTTGAGCAATTTTGATGAAAAAACGCGAAAATAACCATGAAGGAAGCGTTTTATCGAAAAACGGACTTCAGATTCGTGTTCAGCACCCCGAAAAACCCCTTAGAGAGTAGGTTTGAAAGCGATTAAACAGAGTTAATTTTTGAGCAATTTTGATGAAAAAACGCGAAAATAACCATGAAGGAAGCGTTTTATCGAAAAACGGACTTCAGATTCGTGTTCAGCACCCCGAAAAACCCCTTAGAGAGTAGGTTTGAAAGCGATTAAACAGAGTTAATTTTTGAGCAATTTTGATGAAAAAGCGCGAAAATAACCATGAAGGAAGCGTTTTATCGATAAAAGGACTTCAGATTCATGTTCAGCACCCCGAAAAACCCCTTAGAGAGTAGGTTTGAAAGCGATTAAACAGAGTTTATTTTTGAGCAATTTTGATGAAAAACGCGAAAATAACCATGAAGGAAGCGTTTTATCGAAAAAGGACTTCAGATTCGTGTTCAGCACCCCGAAAAACCCCTTAGAGAGTAGGTTTGAAAGCGATTAAACAGAGTTTATTTTTGAGCAATTTTGATGAAAAAACGCGAAAATAACCATGAAGGAAGCGTTTTATCGAAAAAAGGACTTCAGATTCGTGTTCAGCACCCCGAAAAACCCCTTAGAGAGTAGGTTTGAAAGCGATTAAACAGAGTTTATTTTTGAGCAATTTTGATGAAAAAACGCGAAAATAACCATGAAGGAAGCGTTTATCGGAAAAGGACTTCAGATTCGTGTTCAGCACCCCGAAAAACCCCTTAGAGAGTAGGTTTGAAAGCGATTAAACAGAGTTTATTTTGAGCAATTTTGATGAAAAAACGCGAAAATAACCATGAAGGAAGCATTTATCGAAAAGGACTTCAGATTCGTGTTCAGCACCCCGAAAAACCCCTTAGAGAGTAGGTTTGAAAGCGATTAAACAGAGTTTATTTTTGAGCAATTTTGATGAAAAAACGCGAAAATAACCATGAAGGAAGCGTTTTATCGAAAAAGGACTTCAGATTCGTGTTCAGCACCCCGAAAAACCCCTTAGAGAGTAGGTTTGAAAGCGATTAAACAGAGTTTATTTTTGAGCAATTTTGATGAAAAAACGCGCAAAATAACCATGAAGGAAGCGTTTTATCGAAAAAAGGACTTCAGATTCGTGTTCAACACCCCGAAAAACCCCTTAGAGAGTAGGTTTGAAAGCGATTAAACAGAGTTTATTTTTGAGCAATTTTGATGAAAAAACGCGAAAATAACCATGAAGGAAGCGTTTTATCGAAAAAGGACTTCAGATTCGTGTTCAGCACCCCGAAAAACCCCTTAGAGTAGGTTTGAAAGGATTAAACAGAGTTGATTTTTGGACAATTTTGGATGAAAAATCGCGAAAATAACCATGAAGGAAGCGTTTTATCGAAAAACGGACTTCGAATTCGTGTTCAGCACCCCGAAAAACACCTTAGAGAGTAGGTTTGAAAGCGATTAAACAGAGTTGATTTTGAGGACATTTTGATGAAAAACGCGAAAATAACCATGAAGGAAGCGTTTTATCGAAAAACGGACTTCAGATTCGTGTTCAGCACCCCGAAAAACCCCTTAGAGAGTAGGTTTGAAAGCGATTAAACAGAGTTGATTTTTGAGCAATTTTGATGAAAAAGCGCGAAAATAACCATGAAGGAAGCGTTTTATCGAAAAACGGACTTCAGATTCGTGTTCAGCACCCCGAACAACCCCTTAGAGAGTAGGTTTGAAAGCGATTAAACAGAGTTTATTTTTTGAGCAATTTTGATGAAAAAGCGCGAAAATAACCATGAAGGAAGCGTTTTATCGAAAAAAGGACTTCAGATTCGTGTTCAGCACCCCGAAAAACCCCTTAGAGAGTAGGTTTGAAAGCGATTAAACAGAGTTTATTTTTGAGCAATTTTGATGAAAAAACGCGAAAATAACCATGAAGGAAGCGTTTTATCGAAAAAAAGGACTTCAGATTCGTGTTCAGCACCCCGAAAAACCCTTTAGAGAGTAGGTTTGAAAGCGATTAAACAGAGTTTATTTTTGAGCAATTTTGATGAAAAAACGCGAAAATAACCATGAAGGAAGCGTTTTATCGAAAAAGGACTTCAGATTCGTGTTCAGCACCCCGAAAACCCCTTAGAGAGTAGGTTTGAAAGCGATTAAACAGAGTTTATTTTTGAGCAATTTTGATGAAAAAACGCGAAAATAACCATGAAGGAAGCGTTTTATCGAAAAAAGGACTTCAGATTCGTGTTCAGCACCCCGAAAAACCCCTTAGAGAGTAGGTTTGAAAGCGATTAAACAGAGTTTATTTTTGAGCAATTTTGATGAAAAAACGCGAAAATAACCATGAAGGAAGCGTTTTATCGAAAAAGGACTTCAGATTCGTGTTCAGCACCCCGAAAAACCCCTTAGAGAGTAGGTTTGAAAGCGATTAAACAGAGTTAATTTTTGAGCAATTTTGATGAAAAAACGCGAAAATAACCATGAAGGAAGCGTTTTATCGAAAAAAGGACTTCAGATTCGTGTTCAGCACCCCGAAAAACCCCTTAGAGAGTAGGTTTGAAAGCGATTAAACAGAGTTTATTTTTGAGCAATTTTGATGAAAAAACGCGAAAATAACCATGAAGGAAGCGTTTTATCGAAAAAAGGACTTCAGATTCGTGTTCAGCACCCCGAAAAACCCCTTAGAGAGTAGGTTTGAAAGCGATTAAACAGAGTTTATTTTTGAGCAATTTTGATGAAAAAACGCGAAAATAACCATGAAGGAAGCGTTTTATCGAAAAAGGACTTCAGATTCGTGTTCAGCACCCCGAAAAACCCCTTAGAGAGTAGGTTTGAAAGCGATTAAACAGAGTTTATTTTTGAGCAATTTTGATGAAAAAACGCGAAAATAACCATGAAGGAAGCGTTTTATCGAAAAAAGGACTTCAGATTCGTGTTCAGCACCCCGAAAAACCCCTTAGAGAGTAGGTTTGAAAGCGATTAAACAGAGTTTATTTTTGAGCAATTTTGATGAAAAAGCGCGAAAATAACCATGAAGGAAGCGTTTTATCGAAAAAAGGACTTCAGATTCGTGTTCAGCACCCCGAAAAACCCCTTAGAGAGTAGGTTTGAAAGCGATTAAACAGAGTTTATTTTTGAGCAATTTTGATGAAAAAACGCGAAAATAACCATGAAGGAAGCGTTTTATCGAAAAAAGGACTTCAGATTCGTGTTCAGCACCCCGAAAAACCCCTTAGAGAGTAGGTTTGAAAGCGATTAAACAGAGTTTATTTTTGAGCAATTTTGATGAAAAAACGCGAAAATAACCATGAAGGAAGCGTTTTATCGAAAAAAGGACTTCAGATTCGTGTTCAGCACCCCGAAAAACCCCTTAGAGAGTAGGTTTGAAAGCGATTAAACAGAGTTTATTTTTGAGCAATTTTGATGAAAAAACGCGAAAATAACCATGAAGGAAGCGTTTTATCGAAAAAAGGACTTCAGATTCGTGTTCAGCACCCCGAAAAACCCCTTAGAGAGTAGGTTTGAAAGCGATTAAACAGAGTTTATTTTTGAGCAATTTTGATGAAAAAACGCGAAAATAACCATGAAGGAAGCGTTTTATCGAAAAAAGGACTTCAGATTCGTGTTCAGCACCCCGAAAACCCCTTAGAGAGTAGGTTTGAAAGCGATTAAACAGAGTTTATTTTTGAGCAATTTTGATGAAAAAATCGCGAAAATAACCATGAAGGAAGCGTTTTATCGAAAAAAGGACTTCAGATTCGTGTTCAGCACCCCGAAAAACCCCTTAGAGAGTAGGTTTGAAAGCGATTAAACAGAGTTTATTTTTGAGCAATTTTGATGAAAAAACGCGAAAATAACCACGAAGGAAGCGTTTTATCGAAAAAAGGACTTCAGATTCGTGTTCAGCACCCCGAAAAACCCCTTAGAGAGTAGGTTTGAAAGCGATTAAACAGAGTTTATTTTTGAGCAATTTTGATGAAAAAACGCGAAAATAACCATGAAGGAAGCGTTTTATCGAAAAAAGGACTTCAGATTCGTGTTCAGCACCCCGAAAAACCCCTTAGAGTAGGTTTGAAAGCGATTAAACAGAGTTAATTTTTGAGCAATTTTGATGAAAAAACGCGAAAATAACCATGAAGGAAGCGTTTTATCGAAAAAAGGACTTCAGATTCGTGTTCAGCACCCCGAAAAACCCCTTAGAGAGTAGGTTTGAAAGCGATTAAACAGAGTTTATTTTTGAGCAATTTTGATGAAAAAACGCGAAAATAACCATGAAGGAAGCGTTTTATCGAAAAAAGGACTTCAGATTCGTGTTCAGCACCCCGAAAAACCCCTTAGAGAGTAGGTTTGAAAGCGATTAAACAGAGTTTAATTTTTGAGCAATTTTGATGAAAAAACGCGAAAATAACCATGAAGGAAGCGTTTTATCGAAAAAAGGACTTCAGATTCGTGTTCAGCACCCCGAAAAACCCCTTAGAGAGTAGGTTTGAAAGCGATTAAACAGAGTTTATTTTTGAGCAATTTTGATGAAAAAACGCGAAAATAACCATGAAGGAAGCGTTTTATCGAAAAAAGGACTTCAGATTCGTGTTCAGCACCCCGAAAAACCCCTTAGAGAGTAGGTTTGAAAGCGATTAAACAGAGTTTATTTTTGAGCAATTTTGATGAAAAACGCGAAAATAACCATGAAGGAAGCGTTTTATCGAAAAAGGACTTCAGATTCGTGTTCAGCACCCCGAAAAACCCCTTAGAGAGTAGGTTTGAAAGCGATTAAACAGAGTTTATTTTTGAGCAATTTTGATGAAAAAACGCGAAAATAACCATGAAGGAAGCGTTTTATCGAAAAAAGGACTTCAGATTCGTGTTCAGCACCCCGAAAAACCCCTTAGAGAGTAGGTTTGAAAGCGATTAAACAGAGTTTATTTTTGAGCAATTTTGATGAAAAAGCGCGAAAATAACCATGAAGGAAGCGTTTTATCGAAAAAAGGACTTCAGATTCGTGTTCAGCACCCCGAAAAACCCCTTAGAGAGTAGGTTTGAAAGCGATTAAACAGAGTTAATTTTTGAGCAATTTTGATGAAAAAACGCGAAAATAACCATGAAGGAAGCGTTTTATCGAAAAAAGGACTTCAGATTCGTGTTCAGCACCCCGAAAAACCCCTTAGAGAGTAGGTTTGAAAGCGATTAAACAGAGTTAATTTTTGAGCAATTTTGATGAAAAAACGCGAAAATAACCATGAAGGAAGCGTTTTATCGAAAAAAGGACTTCAGATTCGTGTTCAGCACCCCGAAAAACCCCTTAGAGGGTAGGTTTGAAAGCGATTAAACAGAGTTAATTTTTGAGCAATTTTGATGAAAAAACGCGAAAATAACCATGAAGGAAGCGTTTTATCGAAAAAGGACTTCAGATTCGTGTTCAGCACCCCGAAAAACCCCTTAGAGAGTAGGTTTGAAAGCGATTAAACAGAGTTAATTTTTGAGCAATATTGATGAAAAAACCATGAAGGAAGCGTTTTATCGAAAAAAGGACTTCAGATTCGTGTTCAGCACCCCGAAAAACCCCTTAGAGAGTAGGTTTGAAAGCGATTAAACAGAGTTAATTTTTGAGCAATTTTGATGAAAAAACGCGAAAATAACCATGAAGGAAGCGTTTTATCGAAAAACGGACTTCAGATTCGTGTTCAGCACCCCGAAAAACCCCTTAGAGAGTAGGTTTGAAAGCGATTAAACAGAGTTAATTTTTGAGCAATTTTGATGAAAAAACGCGAAAATAACCATGAAGGAAGCGTTTTATCGAAAAAAGGACTTCAGATTCGTGTTCAGCACCCCGAAAAACCCCTTAGAGAGTAGGTTTGAAAGCGATTAAACAGAGTTAATTTTTGAGCAATTTTGATGAAAAAACGCGAAAATAACCATGAAGGAAGCGTTTTATCGAAAAAGGACTTCAGATTCGTGTTCAGCACCCCGAAAAACCCCTTAGAGAGTAGGTTTGAAAGCGATTAAACAGAGTTAATTTTTGAGCAATTTTGATGAAAAAACGCGAAAATAACCATGAAGGAAGCGTTTTATCGAAAAACGGACTTCAGATTCGTGTTCAGCACCCCGAAAAACCCCTTAGAGAGTAGGTTTGAAAGCGATTAAACAGAGTTAATTTTTGAGCAATTTTGATGAAAAAACGCGAAAATAACCATGAAGGAAGCGTTTTATCGAAAAACGGACTTCAGATTCGTGTTCAGCACCCCGAAAAACCCCTTAGAGAGTAGGTTTGAAAGCGATTAAACAGAGTTAATTTTTGAGCAATTTTGATGAAAAAACGCGAAAATAACCATGAAGGAAGCGTTTTATCGAAAAACGGACTTCAGATTCGTGTTCAGCACCCCGAAAAACCCCTTAGAGAGTAGGTTTGAAAGCGATTAAACAGAGTTAATTTTTGAGCAATTTTGATGAAAAAACGCGAAAATAACCATGAAGGAAGCGTTTTATCGAAAAACGGACTTCAGATTCGTGTTCAGCACCCCGAAAAACCCCTTAGAGAGTAGGTTTGAAAGCGATTAAACAGAGTTAATTTTTGAGCAATTTTGATGAAAAAACGCGAAAATAACCATGAAGGAAGCGTTTTATCGAAAAACGGACTTCAGATTCGTGTTCAGCACCCCGAAAAACCCCTTAAGTAGGTTTGGAAGCGTTTTATCGAAAAACGGACTTCAGATTCGTGTTCAGCACCCCGAAAAAACCCTTAAAAAGTAGGTTTGAAAGCGATTAAACAGAGTTAATTTTTGAGCAATTTTGATGAAAAAAAGCGAAAATAACCATGAAAGGAACGTTTTATCGAAAAACGGAC
>JAVIWC010001641.1:0-10279 GCA_031894815.1 Creontiades dilutus
ATACCCCTTAGAGGTAGGTTTGAAAGGGATTAAACAGAGTTGATTTTCAGGACATTTTTATGAAAAATCGCGAAAATAACCATGAAGGAAGCGTTTTATCGGGAAACGGACTTCAGATTCGTGTTCAGCACCCCGAAATACCCCTTAGAGAGTAGGTTTGAAAGGGATTAAACAGAGTTGATTTTCAGGACATTTTTATGAAAAATCGCGAAAATAACCATGAAGGAAGCGTTTTATCGGGAAACGGACTTCAGATTCGTGTTCAGCACCCGAAATACCCCTTAGAGAGTAGGTTTGAAAGGGATTAAACGAGTTGATTTTCAGGACATTTTATGAAAAATCAGTTGATTTTCAGGACATTTTTATGAAAAATCGCGAAAATAACCATGAAGGAAGCGTTTTATCGGGAAACGGACTTCAGATTCGTGTTCAGCACCCCGAAATACCCCTTAGAGAGTAGGTTTGAAAGCGATTAAACAGAGTTGATTTTCAGGACATTTTTATGAAAAATCGCGAAAATAACCATGAAGGAAGCGTTTTATCGGGAAACGGACTTCAGATTCGTGTTCAGCACCCCGAAATACCCCTTAGAGAGTAGGTTTGAAAGGGATTAAACAGAGTTGATTTTCAGGACATTTTTATGAAAAATCGCGAAAATAACCATGAAGGAAGCGTTTTATCGGGAAACGGACTTCAGATTCGTGTTCAGCACCCCGAAATACCCCTTAGAGAGTAGGTTTGAAAGGGATTAAACAGAGTTGATTTTCAGGACATTTTTATGAAAAATCGCGAAAATAACCATGAAGGAAGCGTTTTATCGGGAAACGGACTTCAGATTCGTGTTCAGCACCCCGAAATACCCCTTAGAGAGTAGGTTTGAAAGGGATTAAACAGAGTTGATTTTCAGGACATTTTTATGAAAAATCGCGAAAATAACCATGAAGGAAGCGTTTTATCGGGAAACGGACTTCAGATTCGTGTTCAGCACCCCGAAATACCCCTTAGAGAGTAGGTTTGAAAGGGATTAAACAGAGTTGATTTTCAGGACATTTTTATGAAAAATCGCGAAAATAACCATGAAGGAAGCGTTTTATCGGGAAACGGACTTCAGATTCGTGTTCAGCACCCCGAAATACCCCTTAGAGAGTAGGTTTGAAAGGGATTAAACAGAGTTGATTTTCAGGACATTTTTATGAAAAATCGCGAAAATAACCATGAAGGAAGCGTTTTATCGGGAAACGGACTTCAGATTCGTGTTCAGCACCCCGAAATACCCCTTAGAGAGTAGGTTTGAAAGGGATTAAACAGAGTTGATTTTCAGGACATTTTTATGAAAAATCGCGAAAATAACCATGAAGGAAGCGTTTTATCGGGAAACGGACTTCAGATTCGTGTTCAGCACCCCGAAATACCCCTTAGAGAGTAGGTTTGAAAGGGATTAAACAGAGTTGATTTTCAGGACATTTTTATGAAAAATCGCGAAAATAACCATGAAGGAAGCGTTTTATCGGGAAACGGACTTCAGATTCGTGTTCAGCACCCCGAAATACCCCTTAGAGAGTAGGTTTGAAAGGGATTAAACAGAGTTGATTTTCAGGACATTTTTATGAAAAATCGCGAAAATAACCATGAAGGAAGCGTTTTATCGGGAAACGGACTTCAGATTCGTGTTCAGCACCCCGAAATACCCCTTAGAGAGTAGGTTTGAAAGGATTAAACAGAGTTGATTTTCAGGACATTTTTATGAAAAATCGCGAAAATAACCATGAAGGAAGCGTTTTATCGGGAAACGGACTTCAGATTCGTGTTCAGCACCCCGAAATACCCCTTAGAGAGTAGGTTTGAAAGGGATTAAACAGAGTTGATTTTCAGGACATTTTTATGAAAAATCGCGAAAATAACCATGAAGGAAGCGTTTTATCGGGAAACGGACTTCAGATTCGTGTTCAGCACCCCGAAATACCCCTTAGAGAGTAGGTTTGAAAGGGATTAAACAGAGTTGATTTTCAGGACATTTTTATGAAAAATCGCGAAAATAACCATGAAGGAAGCGTTTTATCGGGAAACGGACTTCAGATTCGTGTTCAGCACCCCGAAATACCCCTTAGAGAGTAGGTTTGAAAGGATTAAACAGAGTTGATTTTCAGGACATTTTTATGAAAAATCGCGAAAATAACCATGAAGGAAGCGTTTTATCGGGAAACGGACTTCAGATTCGTGTTCAGCACCCCGAAATACCCCTTAGAGAGTAGGTTTGAAAGGATTAAACAGAGTTGATTTTCAGGACATTTTTATGAAAAATCGCGAAAATAACCATGAAGGAAGCGTTTTATCGGGAAACGGACTTCAGATTCGTGTTCAGCACCCCGAAATACCCCTTAGAGAGTAGGTTTGAAAGGGATTAAACAGAGTTGATTTTCAGGACATTTTTATGAAAAATCGCGAAAATAACCATGAAGGAAGCGTTTTATCGGGAAACGGACTTCAGATTCGTGTTCAGCACCCCGAAATACCCCTTAGAGAGTAGGTTTGAAAGGGATTAAACAGAGTTGATTTTCAGGACATTTTTATGAAAAATCGCGAAAATAACCATGAAGGAAGCGTTTTATCGGGAAACGGACTTCAGATTCGTGTTCAGCACCCCGAAATACCCCTTAGAGAGTAGGTTTGAAAGGGATTAAACAGAGTTGATTTTCAGGACATTTTTATGAAAAATCGCGAAAATAACCATGAAGGAAGCGTTTTATCGGGAAACGGACTTCAGATTCGTGTTCAGCACCCCGAAATACCCCTTAGAGAGTAGGTTTGAAAGGATTAAACAGAGTTGATTTTCAGGACATTTTTATGAAAAATCGCGAAAATAACCATGAAGGAAGCGTTTTATCGGGAAACGGACTTCAGATTCGTGTTCAGCACCCCGAAATACCCCTTAGAGAGTAGGTTTGAAAGGATTAAACAGAGTTGATTTTCAGGACATTTTTATGAAAAATCGCGAAAATAACCATGAAGGAAGCGTTTTATCGGGAAACGGACTTCAGATTCGTGTTCAGCACCCCGAAATACCCCTTAGAGAGTAGGTTTGAAAGGGATTAAACAGAGTTGATTTTCAGGACATTTTTATGAAAAATCGCGAAAATAACCATGAAGGAAGCGTTTTATCGGGAAACGGACTTCAGATTCGTGTTCAGCACCCCGAAATACCCCTTAGAGAGTAGGTTTGAAAGGGATTAAACAGAGTTGATTTTCAGGACATTTTTATGAAAAATCGCGAAAATAACCATGAAGGAAGCGTTTTATCGGGAAACGGACTTCAGATTCGTGTTCAGCACCCCGAAATACCCCTTAGAGAGTAGGTTTGAAAGGGATTAAACAGAGTTGATTTTCAGGACATTTTTATGAAAAATCGCGAAAATAACCATGAAGGAAGCGTTTTATCGGGAAACGGACTTCAGATTCGTGTTCAGCACCCCGAAATACCCCTTAGAGAGTAGGTTTGAAAGGGATTAAACAGAGTTGATTTTCAGGACATTTTTATGAAAAATCGCGAAAATAACCATGAAGGAAGCGTTTTATCGGGAAACGGACTTCAGATTCGTGTTCAGCACCCCGAAATACCCCTTAGAGAGTAGGTTTGAAAGGGATTAAACAGAGTTGATTTTCAGGACATTTTTATGAAAAATCGCGAAAATAACCATGAAGGAAGCGTTTTATCGGGAAACGGACTTCAGATTCGTGTTCAGCACCCCGAAATACCCCTTAGAGAGTAGGTTTGAAAGGGATTAAACAGAGTTGATTTTCAGGACATTTTTATGAAAAATCGCGAAAATAACCATGAAGGAAGCGTTTTATCGGGAAACGGACTTCAGATTCGTGTTCAGCACCCCGAAATACCCCTTAGAGAGTAGGTTTGAAAGGGATTAAACAGAGTTGATTTTCAGGACATTTTTATGAAAAATCGCGAAAATAACCATGAAGGAAGCGTTTTATCGGGAAACGGACTTCAGATTCGTGTTCAGCACCCCGAAATACCCCTTAGAGAGTAGGTTTGAAAGGGATTAAACAGAGTTGATTTTCAGGACATTTTTATGAAAAATCGCGAAAATAACCATGAAGGAAGCGTTTTATCGGGAAACGGACTTCAGATTCGTGTTCAGCACCCCGAAATACCCCTTAGAGAGTAGGTTTGAAAGGATTAAACAGAGTTGATTTTCAGGACATTTTTATGAAAAATCGCGAAAATAACCATGAAGGAAGCGTTTTATCGGGAAACGGACTTCAGATTCGTGTTCAGCACCCCGAAATACCCCTTAGAGAGTAGGTTTGAAAGGGATTAAACAGAGTTGATTTTCAGGACATTTTTATGAAAAATCGCGAAAATAACCATGAAGGAAGCGTTTTATCGGGAAACGGACTTCAGATTCGTGTTCAGCACCCCGAAATACCCCTTAGAGAGTAGGTTTGAAAGGGATTAAACAGAGTTGATTTTCAGGACATTTTTATGAAAAATCGCGAAAATAACCATGAAGGAAGCGTTTTATCGGGAAACGGACTTCAGATTCGTGTTCAGCACCCCATACCCCTTAGAGAGTAGGTTTGAAAGGGATTAAACAGAGTTGATTTTCAGGACATTTTTATGAAAAATCGCGAAAATAACCATGAAGGAAGCGTTTTATCGGGAAACGGACTTCAGATTCGTGTTCAGCACCCCGAAATACCCCTTAGAGAGTAGGTTTGAAAGGGATTAAACAGAGTTGATTTTCAGGACATTTTTATGAAAAATCGCGAAAATAACCATGAAGGAAGCGTTTTATCGGGAAACGGACTTCAGATTCGTGTTCAGCACCCCGAAATACCCCTTAGAGAGTAGGTTTGAAAGGGATTAAACAGAGTTGATTTTCAGGACATTTTTATGAAAAATCGCGAAAATAACCATGAAGGAAGCGTTTTATCGGGAAACGGACTTCAGATTCGTGTTCAGCACCCCGAAATACCCCTTAGAGAGTAGGTTTGAAAGGGATTAAACAGAGTTGATTTTCAGGACATTTTTATGAAAAATCGCGAAAATAACCATGAAGGAAGCGTTTTATCGGGAAACGGACTTCAGATTCGTGTTCAGCACCCCGAAATACCCCTTAGAGAGTAGGTTTGAAAGGGATTAAACAGAGTTGATTTTCAGGACATTTTTATGAAAAATCGCGAAAATAACCATGAAGGAAGCGTTTTATCGGGAAACGGACTTCAGATTCGTGTTCAGCACCCCGAAATACCCCTTAGAGAGTAGGTTTGAAAGGGATTAAACAGAGTTGATTTTCAGGACATTTTTATGAAAAATCGCGAAAATAACCATGAAGGAAGCGTTTTATCGGGAAACGGACTTCAGATTCGTGTTCAGCACCCCGAAATACCCCTTAGAGAGTAGGTTTGAAAGGGATTAAACAGAGTTGATTTTCAGGACATTTTTATGAAAAATCGCGAAAATAACCATGAAGGAAGCGTTTTATCGGGAAACGGACTTCAGATTCGTGTTCAGCACCCCGAAATACCCCTTAGAGAGTAGGTTTGAAAGGGATTAAACAGAGTTGATTTTCAGGACATTTTTATGAAAAATCGCGAAAATAACCATGAAGGAAGCGTTTTATCGGGAAACGGACTTCAGATTCGTGTTCAGCACCCCGAAATACCCCTTAGAGAGTAGGTTTGAAAGGGATTAAACAGAGTTGATTTTCAGGACATTTTTATGAAAAATCGCGAAAATAACCATGAAGGAAGCGTTTTATCGGGAAACGGACTTCAGATTCGTGTTCAGCACCCCGAAATACCCCTTAGAGAGTAGGTTTGAAAGGGATTAAACAGAGTTGATTTTCAGGACATTTTTATGAAAAATCGCGAAAATAACCATGAAGGAAGCGTTTTATCGGGAAACGGACTTCAGATTCGTGTTCAGCACCCCGAAATACCCCTTAGAGAGTAGGTTTGAAAGGGATTAAACAGAGTTGATTTTCAGGACATTTTTATGAAAAATCGCGAAAATAACCATGAAGGAAGCGTTTTATCGGGAAACGGACTTCAGATTCGTGTTCAGCACCCCGAAATACCCCTTAGAGAGTAGGTTTGAAAGGGATTAAACAGAGTTGATTTTCAGGACATTTTTATGAAAAATCGCGAAAATAACCATGAAGGAAGCGTTTTATCGGGAAACGGACTTCAGATTCGTGTTCAGCACCCCGAAATACCCCTTAGAGAGTAGGTTTGAAAGGGATTAAACAGAGTTGATTTTCAGGACATTTTTATGAAAAATCGCGAAAATAACCATGAAGGAAGCGTTTTATCGGGAAACGGACTTCAGATTCGTGTTCAGCACCCCGAAATACCCCTTAGAGAGTAGGTTTGAAAGGGATTAAACAGAGTTGATTTTCAGGACATTTTTATGAAAAATCGCGAAAATAACCATGAAGGAAGCGTTTTATCGGGAAACGGACTTCAGATTCGTGTTCAGCACCCCGAAATACCCCTTAGAGAGTAGGTTTGAAAGGGATTAAACAGAGTTGATTTTCAGGACATTTTTATGAAAAATCGCGAAAATAACCATGAAGGAAGCGTTTTATCGGGAAACGGACTTCAGATTCGTGTTCAGCACCCCGAAATACCCCTTAGAGAGTAGGTTTGAAAGGGATTAAACAGAGTTGATTTTCAGGACATTTTTATGAAAAATCGCGAAAATAACCATGAAGGAAGCGTTTTATCGGGAAACGGACTTCAGATTCGTGTTCAGCACCCCGAAATACCCCTTAGAGAGTAGGTTTGAAAGGGATTAAACAGAGTTGATTTTCAGGACATTTTTATGAAAAATCGCGAAAATAACCATGAAGGAAGCGTTTTATCGGGAAACGGACTTCAGATTCGTGTTCAGCACCCCGAAATACCCCTTAGAGAGTAGGTTTGAAAGGGATTAAACAGAGTTGATTTTCAGGACATTTTTATGAAAAATCGCGAAAATAACCATGAAGGAAGCGTTTTATCGGGAAACGGACTTCAGATTCGTGTTCAGCACCCCGAAATACCCCTTAGAGAGTAGGTTTGAAAGGGATTAAACAGAGTTGATTTTCAGGACATTTTTATGAAAAATCGCGAAAATAACCATGAAGGAAGCGTTTTATCGGGAAACGGACTTCAGATTCGTGTTCAGCACCCCGAAATACCCCTTAGAGAGTAGGTTTGAAAGGGATTAAACAGAGTTGATTTTCAGGACATTTTTATGAAAAATCGCGAAAATAACCATGAAGGAAGCGTTTTATCGGGAAACGGACTTCAGATTCGTGTTCAGCACCCCGAAATACCCCTTAGAGAGTAGGTTTGAAAGGGATTAAACAGAGTTGATTTTCAGGACATTTTTATGAAAAATCGCGAAAATAACCATGAAGGAAGCGTTTTATCGGGAAACGGACTTCAGATTCGTGTTCAGCACCCCGAAATACCCCTTAGAGAGTAGGTTTGAAAGGGATTAAACAGAGTTGATTTTCAGGACATTTTTATGAAAAATCGCGAAAATAACCATGAAGGAAGCGTTTTATCGGGAAACGGACTTCAGATTCGTGTTCAGCACCCCGAAATACCCCTTAGAGAGTAGGTTTGAAAGGGATTAAACAGAGTTGATTTTCAGGACATTTTTATGAAAAATCGCGAAAATAACCATGAAGGAAGCGTTTTATCGGGAAACGGACTTCAGATTCGTGTTCAGCACCCCGAAATACCCCTTAGAGAGTAGGTTTGAAAGGGATTAAACAGAGTTGATTTTCAGGACATTTTTATGAAAAATCGCGAAAATAACCATGAAGGAAGCGTTTTATCGGGAAACGGACTTCAGATTCGTGTTCAGCACCCCGAAATACCCCTTAGAAGTAGGTTTGAAAGGGATTAAACAGAGGTTGATTTTCAGGACATTTTCAGAAAAATCAACGAAAAATAACCATGAAGGAAGCGTTTTATCCGGAAACGGACTTCAGATTCGTGTTCCTTTTGAAATACCCCTTAAGAGATGAGTTTGAAGAAGGGATTAAACAGAGTTGATTTTCAGGACATTTTTATGAAAAATCGCGAAAATAACCATGAAGGAAGCGTTTTTATCGGGAAACGGACTTCAGATTCGTGTTCAACACCCAGAATACCCCTTAGAAGTGGGTTTGAAGGGATTAAACAGAGTTGATTTTCAGGACATTTTTATGAAAAATCGCGAAAATAGCCATGAAGGAAGCGTTTTATCGGGAAACGGACTTCAGATTCGTGTTCAGCACGAAATACCCCTTAGAGTAGGTTTGAAAGGGATTAAACAGGAGTTGATTTTCAGGGTAGGTTTGAAAGGTTAAACAGAGTTGATTTTCAGGACATTTTTATGAAAAATCGCGAAAATAACCATGAAGGAAGCGTTTTATCGGGAAACGGACTTCAGATTCGTGTTCAGCACCCCGAAATGCGTTTTATCAGGAAACGGACTTCAGATTCGTGTTCAGCACCCCGAAATACCCCTTAGAGAGTAGGTTTGAAAGGGATTAAACAGAGTTGATTTTCAGGACATTTTTATGAAAAATCGCGAAAATAACCATGAAGGAAGCGTTTTATCGGGAAACGGACTTCAGATTCGTGTTCAGCACCCCGAAATACCCCTTAGAGAGTAGGTTTGAAAGGGATTAAACAGAGTTGATTTTCAGGACATTTTTATGAAAAATCGCGAAAATAACCATGAAGGAAGCGTTTTATCGGGAAACGGACTTCAGATTCGTGTTCAGCACCCCGAAATACCCCTTAGAGAGTAGGTTTGAAAAGGGATTAAACAGAGTTGATTTTCAGGACATTTTTATGAAAAATCGCGAAAATAACCATGAAGGAAGCGTTTTATCGGGAAACGGACTTCAGATTCGTGTTCAGCACCCCGAAATACCCCTTAGAGAGTAGGTTTGAAAGGGATTAAACAGAGTTGATTTTCAGGACATTTTTATGAAAAATCGCGAAAATAACCATGAAGGAAGCGTTTTATCGGGAAACGGACTTCAGATTCGTGTTCAGCACCCCGAAATACCCCTTAGAGAGTAGGTTTGAAAGGGATTAAACAGAGTTGATTTTCAGGACATTTTTATGAAAAATCGCGAAAATAACCATGAAGGAAGCGTTTTATCGGGAAACGGACTTCAGATTCGTGTTCAGCACCCCGAAATACCCCTTAGAGTAGGTTTGAAAGGGATTAAACAGGTTGATTTTCAGGACATTTTTATGAAAAATCGCGAAAATAACCATGAAGGAAGCGTTTTATCGGGAAACGGACTTCAGATTCGTGTTCAGCACCCCGAAATACCCCTTAGAGAGTAGGTTTGAAAGGATTAAACAGAGTTGATTTTCAGGACATTTTTATGAAAAATCGCGAAAATAACCATGAAGGAAGCGTTTTATCGGGAAACGGACTTCAGATTCGTGTTCAGCACCCCGAAATACCCCTTAGAGAGTAGGTTTGAAAGGGATTAAACAGAGTTGATTTTCAGGACATTTTTATGAAAAATCGCGAAAATAACCATGAAGGAAGCGTTTTATCGGGAAACGGACTTCAGATTCGTGTTCAGCACCCCGAAATACCCCTTAGAGAGTAGGTTTGAAGGGATTAAACAGAGTTGATTTTCAGGACATTTTTATGAAAAATCGCGAAAATAACCATGAAGGAAGCGTTTTATCGGGAAACGGACTTCAGATTCGTGTTCAGCACCCCGAAATACCCCTTAGAGAGTAGGTTTGAAAGGGATTAAACAGAGTTGATTTTCAGGACATTTTTATGAAAAATCGCGAAAATAACCATGAAGGAAGCGTTTTATCGGGAAACGGACTTCAGATTCGTGTTCAGCACCCCGAAATACCCCTTAGAGTAGGTTTGAAAGGATTAAACAGAGTTGATTTTCAGGACATTTTTATGAAAAATCGCGAAAATAACCATGAAGGAAGCGTTTTATCGGGAAACGGACTTCAGATTCGTGTTCAGCACCCCGAAATACCCCTTAGAGAGTAGGTTTGAAAGGGATTAAACAGAGTTGATTTTCAGGACATTTTTATGAAAAATCGCGACCATGAAGGAAGCGTTTTATCGGGAAACGGACTTCAGATTCGTGTTCAGCACCCCGAAATACCCCTTAGAGAGTAGGTTTGAAAGGGATTAAACAGAGTTGATTTTCAGGACATTTTTATGAAAAATCGCGAAAATAACACTGAAGGAAGCGTTTTATCGGGAAACATCCTTCAGATT
>JAVIWC010001642.1:0-10004 GCA_031894815.1 Creontiades dilutus
TCCTCTGCCCAGTCCATCAACCGATTTGCCAACATGCCCGAATATATTTTCACAGCGGCATCCATGAAAGATATCCCCCTGTAGCAACTTGTTAAGTTTGGATCTCCCTTTTTAAACAGCGGGAAAATTATGGATGCCCCAAAGTCATCTGGAACTCTACTATCCTGAAAATACCTGTTAAATAACTCCAATAGGGTTTCCAGAAAACTCTCTGGGGCGTATTTAAAAAATTCATATGGAATCCCGTCCGGCCCCGGTGCTTTTCGTTCCTTGGCATTGCTGAGAACCCTTTTTAAGTCATGCATCTCAAGGTCGATCAATCTCCCCCTCCACCAACGGTCTTGCGTACTGTATCACATCACCATTAGGATCCTGACAGAATAATTCCTGGAAATGAATAACCCAATCTTCCATTTTAATACTATTTACCGGTAGGCCCGATTTATACACGAATTTTCTGACCAACTCCCAAAATTGTTTTGAATCTTCAACATGACTAAACTCTTTACACGTTGAAATATCATATTCTCGACTTTTTTCCGAGCAGAGAGACTGGTATTTCGCTCTACTACATAAATACTCACCTTTAACAATGTCCGACTTTGTATCCCGAAACAGATTTAATAACCTCAAACTTTGTTCTCTTAACTTTTTACACTTGAAGTCAAACCAAGGTTTGTCACCATGGGCACCATTCCTTTTTTTCTTGCTAATTCCTTTTTTTGAAGAACTATCTCTTATAATCATTCGCATGTCGTTCATCTCCATTTCGTCTCTATTAAATTTCATTAAACCAATATTCATTTTTGTTTTATATCTTTCTACAACCTGGTTCCCCCAATGGAGTCTCACCGCCAACGTGTCTAGCACCTCCCCCTCCTCATATCCCTCACCATGCAGGTTCAATATCAATGGCATATGATCGGAAAAATTCTCTACCCCAACCCTAAATGAGCAAACCAAATTACTGATGGATATGGAGATAGCCGCAAAATCAATCACAGAACTACCCTTTACTCCCAAGTAGGTATAATTACCATTTCGATCATCCGTCGTTCTTCCATTCAATACGATCACTCCATTGTCATCCATCAACTCCAAAAATCTACGACCCTTACCGTCAACCAACCTATCCATGGAATTTCTGGCCAGGGTCACTGTTGCGGCATAGATTGGTAAATATATAGATAGTTTATTCAGACAGCAAATAAAATTGATACAAATGCATACATGTGGATGATTGACATGAGCTATTCGCTTTAGGTTACTTCTCAACGATTGGCTTGGCCCGTGTTGTGAGGAAAGGTATTGGGAATTCACATCATCTGCGTATCTAATAAGTCTGTGGTGCATTAGAAGATACAATGTAATGTATACCACACCTTGTAATGAAATACAATTATTTTAGTCTAGATCCCTTAAAAATAGCTCCCTTCATATTTTACCTCCGTAGGTCGACCAGGGAACAATTAGACACAAGGGCTTCCAGCTGATCAGTGTGGGTAAACCCCTTGTAATTGACTTGCGGATATATACCAATGTCAATAGGATGAATTTGTTATATTTTTATACTACTCGTAAAACACTTAAGATTTCCGAACTTCAGTAAGTAATTCAACATAATATCTAAGTACGATTGTAGGTACACTGGTGCAGTATAAGATATAGAGGGCTTTATCAGAATCTCTAAATGCGGCCATTTTCGAGAACTGTATGATGCACATCAAAAATTGTTTATACTCGAAGGTTCAACCAAAAATGATATCCGTATGAAGCCTCGCACCTTATGTTTCCAACTGAGCGTAAACAAAAAATTGGAAAAAGAAATGGAGAACACGAAACAAAGTATTAACGCAAGATTGCTTCCCTTAATAGCGTTGAAGGAGGGAAACTTGAGAACTGTACTAACCCAGTTATTTCTTTCAGAAGAAACTCAAGGAAAAACGAAGTAAGAAAGTTTAACGTCGAAAACTCATCTTGCCTGGAATCAACATCGGCTTCAGGATTTATGATGGAAGTTTCCTTCATTTCTCGACGACGGAATGTATCATCAGTCAACGTTTTGTTATAGGCACATTCATAGGTTAAACTCTTGAAATGTGTCAATAAATTCTGTTTTTAGGACGTCCCTTGAAGCAAGGCTTCGCCAGTAAAGGAAAGCCTGCTAGAATTGATGCAGGGGGGTCTGGAAAAAATCCAACATTGGATAAATCTGGGTTAATAAAATTTGTAGGTATCACAGAGAAGATCTTGAAGGATGCCCAAAGAACTCGCTAATGGATTCATCAGAGGTATCTTTACAAGTGAAGTAAACACTGTTTGCAACATTCCATATGAAGAACCGTTAACCAACTAACACAGAAGCGGAAACCTACTGCAGATGGCTAACTTCCGAAGTAGGATGGGATCATTGCCTTCTCCTAACCCGTACAACATAACTTACATTGAAAAGGAGACTCACGAGCAGAGCCCTTCACTATGTGGCACTAATAGATGAGGAATATGGCCCTGAAAAATATGCCAATAATAGGAGTTATTTTTGGCCCAATAAACCACTAATTCGACTCGATGTGGCACTTATTTTGAAGGGATAATATTACAACACACAAGTTATTTACATGCTTACGTTATTTATTTCATTTTCAATCATGTATTTTCTTTACTTAAACAATAGTTTTAATTTTTCCTACGTTCCTTACGCTGGGCAACTTGACATTGGGGCAGTACTTGTCAAATATTTGGCGTAGGGGTCGCCATGCTAATTTGTGGAGTGGAATACCCTCCTGAAGGAAGGCCGCGGTGACCTCATTAGCAAACATCCTGATGCAGGCCTCCTGGGGTCAAATATTCTGGTCTGATGCTGCATCTGCAGCTTCCCATAAAATCTGTTGTTTCTTCTGTCCACGGCTTGGAGCACTCTTCTTAGCCTAGTGCACCACAGATCTCTTGTGCCGTTCTAATTGGCAGTTCTTCTTGAAATCATACTGCAATAATAATTTAAAAAACAAAAACAAAAAAAAAACAAAAAAAAAAAGTAAAGTCGGCAGCCCGAACACCCAGGATCCCGGAAACTGCTATTGCGCCTAAAATGTTGTCCAACGAACTCAGCCATTTGTAAGATTTTCACAGAGAGAAATTGCACCAAGAGTTCACGTTTCCAACGGTGCACCCAAAATATCGATCAATGTATAATTTAGCGGAGCATTTCCACGCAGTTTTCTCCCCCAAATGTTAACGACAAAATCTTAAACATCGTTTTTTTAAAATGAAGACCACCTGAAACGAATTCAGAGCAAATTTGGCACTTCAGAAAGTGACATAATTGATTCGCAGAAGGGGTGTAAATGAGATAGAAAGTTTTTAAACACTTCAGTAAGAAACGCTATATTTTTTGTAATTTCCTTACTCACGAATAGTAAACATCATCAGTAACTAATAAATCCTATTCATGAATTTAAAAAAATAAACCGCCCAGAAATATCTGTAATCTCCCCCGTTGAACTTTCTAATAATTAAGTTCTATAAGCTGTAAATTATGTGTTCAATTCTGTGTCAATATGGTGTGTTATGTAACATAACGGTCATAAATAAATAAATGTCAAAAAAAAGTAAGAAACTTCAAATTTTACATACTGCAGCCACCTTCAATCTAATCCCTCTAATTTCATTGACCTAACCACTCGAGAAACCTCATGCCATGTCATTACTATTGACTCGGACTTGCATCTAATTTCCGTATGGGCGAAACTCACTTATTTAGGGTTTTAACGAAATTTCAATAATATTTTTAAAGGAGTTTGGCGAAAAAAAGGTAAAACATGACACAAACATAGCACACTCCCAAATATAGGCAGAATATCATGGTATGTTACCGAAAAATCTACAGAATATGGAATATTTGTATGGCGCTATGGAAATGAGGCATTTGAAGCGCTCTACTCAGGAGTGGGAATATCTTTTACCATCATCCAGCAACAAAAATGAATTTCTGCATCAAGTCCCCAGTTATGATAATGTTAGTAGGTACCGCACAAAAGAGTTTCCAGGGGTATGATATGAAGACTGATTTCGTGAAACCCCTCCCCTTTTTCCGGCAGAAGGAACTCCCCTAAATTACGGCTGAAAGGAGCGGGAGACAACGTTATGGTCGGTTCTCAACGTGTAATTAACTGTGACATTGGACGAGGGAAACTCCGCCGATCCTTTGTGCTCGCTCCCTCCCCGCCCGACCTTCTCATCCCTCGCGGCTCTCCTTGGATGTCACGTCTCTTAATCACTGTGGCAATTAAACTTTTATCTGCAAAAGAAACTTTAGCGCCGTTTAAATGTGAAAGGGGAGGTCGTTCCGGGGGAGGCAGGCGGAAGACTATATTCAAGTTGTAAATCCAGAGAGGTTTTCATAACAGTTCTGCGATAATTATGTCTCGCGAGTGACGCTAACTTTTGTCGTAGATATGTGTTCATATTATTCAGAAATATAAGTATTGAATCTGATGCGTTCAAGACGATTTGGAGATATAAGCGTTCTGTGTAAGTCCAATTTCCAATTGCTTCATTTAAACGAAAGGTAATGAAACATACCGATAAGTAACGTACGTGTATACATATCCGTGGTCCGTTATACATTATCCGTTTTACATCTTTTTAATCCATTTGTGATGAAGAAGAAACGAAAAAAACGGAATTACCTACCCCTTCCACTCCCCTTCTTTCATGACGAAATGTGTAACTGAAATTGATTCCACAACTAGAACAAGGCATCAGTTGATAGATAAAAGAATAACGAGAGCGATTTGGATTCACGTAATATCGAGATAAGAGGTGAACTGTCTAACGACAGGACAGGTATACGACACTTGATAGGATTTTGGCCCTAATCATTGGTGCCAGCCGGATTCGAACCGGGCAAATCAGTTCTCCCATTGAAAGTAAACAGCCAAAGGACTGATGCCTTAGCTTGCTCGGAAAACCTGTCCCCCAATGGTCTGTGAGGTCCATTTCACTTCCAACTCGCCACGCAAAAATGCAAAACTTCCGAGGTCTGTTGCACGTCTAGACTAAGATTGGGGTAAAACTTTTTTTTTTCAAATAAAATAAAATAAATCGATTGAATTGGATGAGAATAGTAAAGTTTATAACTATTTATCACAATAACTTACCGTCTCCAGTCATCCCCTTCCTCAACAAAATTCCAAAATTATGAAATGTGTTTAAATGTAAAACGAAAATCTCAATTGAAAATAAGGAATGTCATGAATCGGTTGAGAATTCTCACTCGAGAAGAGATTGACAAGGTTAGCTGGTATTTCCTCAATCCCCTATCTTGTCAGAAAAGCAACATTTCCGGGGTTTGCTGCCAAACTACAGTGAAATGGGGATCGAACACAAATAGAATAATTAAAATTCGTTAAGAATCACCTCAACACACTCTGCGTCGTGTCATGGTTTTGTCATCGTCGATAAAGAGATGAATGAGAGGAAATGCAACTATAGAATGACCACCGGCATAAGCAACAGCTCCGGTTTGTCATACCACGAAGTATTCCTGACGAGATGTCCAGCTCAAGTAATTCCGTGCCACTTTTTCCTCACCATACCTCACCTTTTCGCGCCTTGACACAGTCGCAGTCATAACCTGGATGTTATTTGCTGACACTCCTCTTAGCTTAGATACCGCTTGCCGCAGGTCGTTTCTATCACATTTACTTTTCTTAGCCCTCCAGGTCTGCTCCAAGTCCACGCTGTCGTCGTCAATTTGGACATCTAGGATTATCCTAGATCCTTGGGATTTGGGAAATAGAGAATGGTGAAGAATGGAGGGAGGGATGAAAGGATGCGCCCCTATAGGATTACCACCAGTTTAAGTAAGAGACCCGGGTGAAGCGGATGATGATACCACGAAGTACTCCTCACGAGATCCCCAGCTAAAGTAACTCCGTGGCACTTTTCTTAGAAAAATTGTCCAACAACTGGCAGCTGACAAATTGGGTATCCAGGATTACGGCAGATCCGTGACGCTTGATGGCAATTGTGTCTGGCACACCTGGGTTACTCCTTCCCAACCCACTATTGCAGGTGTCAGCATATCAGGAGAAGAGGGTCCCTTTCTCCACATCCCACAGCTCTCTGCTTTAACTATCATTCTCTTTGGACAAAAAAGAAGAACATCTAGAGAATCGTCATATGGCCGAACACCATCCCAGAAACTTGCGCCATCCGCATCAAAATCGGTGCAGAGGTTTTTCGAGCATACACTCGCCAGCGCAACATTTTGAAATGTAGCGGTTACCGTCCAGGTTTCCTACATGTCAACACTCACAACCTGGACATTCAAGGCTATTCCCAGACAAACACAGCCCGAGCCAGGTAGAGACTCACTTTGTTCGTCAATTAATATTTCAGCTGGTCCTCATCCACTTCAACGACGCTCTCGCAAAATATTTTCCCGTTTCGGCGCAAGACGATGGAAAATTTAAAAACGGAAACTAGAAGAAATGGAAAAGGCGTATTAAGGATGAAAAAAGAATGAAAAAAGATAACGTAAGAAGGAGATCTAAGGAAAAATGATAACTCGAATATCTCGAGGGGTTTTCAGAGTATGGGGAGAGTCCTTTTATGGGAGAAAGTTGGTCCTGTAAGCTCTTAAAAAAGCTATTTTTCCCCGAGGCTCCACAATGTTCCTTCAGATAAACAAATGCTTCCGCTGACTACGTGAGAAGGGTTCGTAACAGCCTCTTTCTTTTTACCCGGTTTAAGAGTCCAGCTCCGTGTATAAACGCGGGGACGAGCCATCGAACTCTTTGAATTGGACGTTTTGAATATTTCGACAGTTGTTGCTGTTACAAATATAACAGGTCCCGCTCTCGAATTCTCGTGAATATAGCCCTACTCGCGTAGCAAACACTTTATTTTTGTCAGTGTCGTGAAGTTAAGATCTTCATTGCTAGAGGATGACATTTTTGTAAAAGACCCCCACAAGCACTAACGGTGTGGAGCAGGTATAAAGAAAAAACTTATAAATTGCAGATGGCGCGAGAGCCCATTTCCTTATTTTTCTTACGGTGTTGCCCCGCTTACAACCTTTACGTGACTAGGAACTCGAATAGCAGAACCGAGAAAGAAAAAAACGCGAGTGAAGTGTTTTATGTTTCAATAAAACGGTTTAAAAGAACCGTTCGGATCGATATGTTGAAACAGTAACCGTAGCAGGACCATGACCGTTAAACCAGCAGACGGGAATTAATGGTCTCGCAAGTAAATCACTGTTATCCACGCTTCAAGTTGTATCAAGGCGTCATTTTTAGGGCAATAAAATTGAAAACGATTCTTGGCTTTTAGAGACGATTCCATTCTTTCCAAAGTACGATAGTATACCTAGCTAAAACGTACCGACTGAGTTTTACGGTACTCTATGTAATGGTTTTATTTACATATTTTCAAGTCTATACGATTTGTATAACATGTACTTAAACTTGTTTGAATTTGAATATGATGAATACATAGACAATTACATACAGTTATAAAAAAAGTAAAAGTATTATGTGCCAAAGAAATTACATTAAATATACGAGGCTAACTTGAAGTCCTTACTACACATCTTATTAACACAAGTTAGGAGAGTTAATAGAAACAATGGAAATATACAATTAAGATAAAAACTACCAGGTAATATCGTGTAATTCTAATTATTTTATTATATTAGTTTATTTTAAAGTAGTTACTTCGTAATTAATAGATATAAAATCTATAACATGCTTTTCAAGAGTCTATTATATTCCCTTACCTACCTCCTCTTTTTATTGGTTTATGATTTTCAACATTGAGCCTTTGTAATTGTAAGAATAAATTGCAACCCCCCCCCCCTCCCCCTTTCGACTTTTGTCCTTTTGCCTCTAAATTTGCATATATTCCCAATTTGCAATGCCCATTTGCCTTGCGCTGTACGCCACACGGGGTATAAAAAGTCTCAGAATTGATGTAAAAAATATATTCTTTCGTATAAAAACGAAAACGAAAGTTTACGTATAAAACCAAAAAGTATACGTAGTATACGAGCTTTAGTTCTGTATTTTTGTACATTTTTATGAGAAGAATACAGAATTGCCACAGGTTGCTTCAAAACGCATGTGATAACAAAACTTCGAATACTACCTAATAGGTAGTATATAGGTACTACCTATATAAGAAATCCTTTTGGAGTCAGCAGTTGTGGGTACGATTCGTGGTCTGTGTGCATTTTGATGTACACACCACATTTGATGTATACATCAATCAGTATACAGTATACATCAATCAGAATACAATACCGTATACATAAATCCCTATAGATACCTATTCCCTGATAGATTAATCCTTAAATATTATCCCTGAGGATTGATTGATCAAGATGCCAAATTTACTGGCACATACCGGATCGATGTTGGATTTTTGAGACAAATTTCGTAAACTTGTTGCACTAGTTTTGAAGAAAAGCTTCCGATGGACGTTTTTTATTTTTTTTTAATTCGATTTTACAAGTATATGCCTTGGAACGTAAACCACAATTTTTGATGAGGGGCTAAAAAAATTTGTTTTCTCGTTCGATTACAAAGGTTTGTTATTGAAAATATTAAACGAAAAATACGATGATTTTATAGAAGGAAGGCACCAGTTATTTGACACATCATAATATTTATTTGAGTTATTAAGAATATGGAAGGCTATTTTACTACGGAATTATTGTAGTAATTGGAGGAATTTAACTAGCTCACTCTGATGTACAGTGGAAATACACGTACTGCTTTTAAAATTTTCAGTGTCTTCAGTAACTTCATGAGGTCTCCGTCGGTCGTGTTTCCTACGAATTCGGTAAGGATTCAGATCCCGTTCATTATGGTTTTTCCACAGTTCATCAACGATTTTATGTTTCCTTTCATTCAGTTTCTGTTAATCAAGTGATTTTTTTTTTTTTTTTTTTTTTTGGGATGGGAGGAACCCCTGGTCTAGGATCATTCACAGTTTTATTTAAGAATCTTTTTTAGGCCTCTTCATTCACAAAGTGAAGGAGGTTTTCAGGCGTTTCCTTGGCAATATCGGCGGGTGTTAGGGTACCCTTTCCAAAATGCCGGAATCTTATCGATGCGACAGCAGGGCAGTCGCAGAGTAGGTACGTGTTCAGCTGTCTCCGCTTCTTCGCAACAGAGCCGGCATTCTATTGTCCTGGCCTTACCCATTTTGTTAAGGTGGTACCTTAGAGGACAGTGGCCAGTGAGGAGTCCCACAAGTTTGCGAAGGTCTGTACGCCTCAGTGACAATAGGGAATGTGCGCGTTTCTTTGAGATTGTAAGAAACCGCTTGGCTTGTCTCTGCTTAGGAGTTTCTTGCCAATATGTTGTTCGAGTCTTGTCCTCCCATTTCTGGACCTGTTGAGTTATGTAACTCTTGGTAACCCCTAGTTGCGGTTCGGGTCCAATTGGGCTGGACTCTGATCCCTTTTTAGCTAGTCGATCAGCTTCTTCGTTGCCTTCTATTCCTTCATGACCTGGTACCCAAAGCAACGTTAATTTGTTGCCGTGGGCTGCAGCCTTGAGTGAGGTGAGGCAACTCCAAGTCAGCTTTGATGTTGTTGAGAAGGCAGAAATAGCCTTTAATGCTGCCTGGCTGTCTGATAGTATGTAAATTCTCGCACCTTTGAGTCGTTTCCTGGCAATCTCTTGTGCACATATTTCTATAGCATGGGTTTCTGCCTGATAAATGGTGGCTACGTTGCCCAGAGGTTTCAGCCTGATTGGAGTCCTCTGCACATAAATGTGCAGAGGTGTGATTCCACCTGTGCCACAGACTGGCAGGTTTTTGGCCACCATATGACAGCTGCATATGTGAGCATGGGTCTAGCAATAGCCTTGTAGGCCCATGACATCATTTTGGGGGAAAGCCCCCATGTTTTGCCAAGCATCCTATGGCAATCAAGTGATTACTCCAGTGAATGGTGGGTAGCAATCGAAGTTTCATCATTCTACATTCAT
>JAVIWC010001643.1:0-10122 GCA_031894815.1 Creontiades dilutus
AAGACCATACCCGCGACTGCAGGTGGCGCTCCTCCTGAAACGCGGCTCAGCCGTGAAACTGTTTGACACTTGACACTTGACGTGAACTGTTTGACACTTGACAATTATCAGCGCGCCTTTCCCTCAGCTTTTCATCTAGGAATTCTCTTTTCAGTGCGTCTTTCAGTTATCGTTCGGAGTTAGACTTGTTTGAACTTTAGAATGTAATTTTTGTAGTTGAGTAGAGTTTTATTGTTGAGTTTTAGCCGTAATTCATCTCGTCATTACAATAAATATTCGTGATTTATTAGGTATTTTTGAAAGGTTCAAAGACTTGATACTGTGATCATCTCAAATTTTCGTTGACCACAATGAATGAATGTTTTTCATTGTTAAAAACACATTATTCAAAATTGTCATCCAAAAATATGTACTTACCCACGTCAATTTTAGGTATGCGTTGTTTTTCTCCTAACTGTTCCCCGATATTCTCTTACCAAAAAAGCTGTAATAGGTATTTTATGGAGCACAATTCAGTTTTCATCCGAGGTGACCAAAGTGGGGGTATTAATGAATACATCATGAGTTGCTATTCGAGGCATTTGATCCAAAATAAGATGTGGTTTTGAAAATATAAAGTACCTACCTAATTCAGTAGGAACCGAAATTTTTTAAATAATTTAACAAATACCTAATTATTAGGTAGGTATATCTGAATAATAAGCCTTTTCTATTGTACCGTGAAAACCTTCTTTTTTTTGCCCCTAATAAAGTTTTCTTTCTCAAAGTTTGTCAGTTCAGCAGTATTCACAGAGTGCCAAGGAATCGTGCGACATCCTTGACAATGGCCAATTATGACCCCGCCGCCAGACAACTGGTTAGGTGTTACTGTACAATAGCAGGATAGTGTAAGGTACATGTAAAGGTATACCTGATTTGTCAAAATAAAAACCGTTGCTGTTGTAACTTGATTATTAGGCACCTATATCCTTAATTATTCCAGGAAAATCCATAAGTGTTATGAGCACTTTGAACAGAGTAGGTAGCGATTTGCGATTTGCACAAGACAAAACGTTAAAATTTAAGATCTGTTCTCTGAAGTATACAACAGATTTCTGAGGGATCCCGGCCATTTTTGTGCCCTCTAAATCTCACTTTTTCAAATATTCGCTAAAATGACAGAAAGTAGGTAGGTACCTATTAATTTCTGAAGCCCTCTAAATCTACCGGGCAATGAAAACTTAAAATGGTGTTTCAAAAAGGTTGACCAGCGTCACCGAGGGCTGAAGGGGAATTTTGAAAATGACAGAAAGTGAACGTCTCGTCAGGAGGTACACTGAACTTCATTGAGAATATTGTTGAACACAAATCTATTTAAAGTAGAACCATAATAACCAAGTCGCTTCGGTTACAATAAAGTATTTTCATTTGTCCTTTTGGTTTATTATTCTTTCAAATAATACACCTTCATGATCGTGCACCGGGCAATGAAAAGCCTTCAAAATGGTGTAGGTTCGGCCGAATTAAAAGAAACAAGGTTGACCAGCGTCACCGAGGGCTGAAGGGGAATGGATTTGAGGTTTTATCTCCCGGCCATGATAGTTCCAAGGCTGGGCGTTTGAAGAGGAGCGCCACCTGCAGTCGCGGGTACTGAAAATATTCACAAAATTCCTTGAACGTCTCGTAACAAAAGTGATGAAACATTCCGGAACCGATTCGATGGTTCGATTATCGATGTTTTGCTTTCAATGTGCAACAACACCCGTAGCTCAGCAATATCCAGGTCTATGGGTCATCGTTCAGAAATATTTCGTTCAGAAGCATTCCCGTCATCCTATCTTGTAGAACGCGTTTCAAAATTCGACCTAATTTCTAAAAAGAAGGAACAAAATCGTCTGCAATCTCATTGAAATTCCCGGAGACTTGAGGCTGAAGTTGTTCAAAATTGAACCCAACGGAGAACAGCTGATTCACGCTCATCAAGTTAACGTTCCATACCCCCACCTTTTCACGGATGGAAAGCCCTCCGCTTCGTGAACGGGAGAAGTTTAGAACCAGTTTTTCCGCTTCAAAAACCAGTTTTGCTAAAAATTTTCCAAATATGGATGTTTTATCGAATGTCAGCGTTTTTTGTTCTTTCTCACATTTGAGTTTTTCAAATTATTTTCAAACTAGTTCTTGTGTGTGAAAAAAACGAATTTCTTGATATATGTGTGAGAATGTGTTGATATATGTATGCTGTATGTAAATTCAGTAAATATACAATTTTTTTATAACGTGTGTTTTCTGCAATGTTTTCATTGTTCGGAGTTCGGACTGACTGGGTACATTTTAGTTTGGGTATAGTCAGTCTTCAGTTGAAGAAATCTTTGCGGTGTGTATGGGAGAAGGGGAGGTGGGCTGACGTAACTCGGGCGGCCAAAGTGGGCGATGGTCAAATATAGTTTGGGAACCACTGGTCTAACTGATCTGTACTTTACTAGAAGGATTGATTTAGAATATTTTCTTGTTTTTGAGATGCGAGCGAAGCAAGCATCCAGATCAGCAAACTAGACAGAACTCATTCGAACACATATCGAAAGATTTACAACAAGATAGCTACACGCACCCTGCCCCCTGAACTTCGCTTTGAAGTATAGAATAGAAACTCATTCCCCCAATCCCAATACGCTCGTCTCAAAGCCTGCCATATCTTTCGTCTGCTAATCGATTTTCATTATCAATATTTAAATAATTAATTAGTTGACTTATAGCGCAACCTACCTTTGAAATACAATCCACATACTGTAAAGATGACCCCTGATTTCTTGCAGAACTCAATCTCAAGTTTAAGTTCTCTGAAATCGCGAGGTCGGGATTCACCCTTTCTGGGAAAATGACCCACATATTGTTTGTGTTTATGTGTGTAATTATAAAATAGTATTTATGAGTATAATGCTTCAGTAATTTACCAAGATGTTTATGATTAAATAGGTAGGTACCTACTGGTTGTTCAGATGAGAACGAGAATCATTTTATCGAGCAGTTTCGCTAAACTTTTATTCTGATTTTCTTCCCTGATTTTGAAGTGCTTACACTGTTTCGAAATCGTCACAACAGCCCACACTTGCGGGTACCAACCGTCTAGTTCGCGATAGATCTACCTTTCACGTGAACATTCTCAAAGTTACCTCGAAGGACGTCAAACAGGCGTAACTTCAATGATTTCAACTCCCGCTTCTTTGGTTAGAAAAATAAATGAGGCGTGGGATCTGACCTTTAAAATCGATATTGTTTTTGAGGATACTTCGTAGAAGTTCAATTCGATTAATTTTTTTTTCAAATCGGCATTACCATAAAACGTGATTGCTATTCACCCCAACAACTGCGAAGTTAGGGAGAATGAGCAGAACACACTCAGTACAACGTGTTGTGTGGGCGTTCAGCGTCTGAGAAACTCGTCACAGTTTGTGAAGTATAGAATCTTCATTGAGGATTGAGGAAGACAAACAAAATACACACACATTTATCCTTACAAAATACACCCACTTTTGCCCTAATTTTGACATCTCTGACACATCTCGCAAACGTCAATATTCAATTCAATCGATTCAATTCAAATCTCTTTATTGTTTTCAGGCGAAGCCTATCACAATGCATGGACTCTAACCCACAAAATCAAAATGAAAACGCTGCAAATTCTTTCACTGGGGTTTATATGTTTTGTGTCACCAAATAGACAAGCCCTGCGAGAAACAAAGAAAACGCCAGGGGACTGAAAGAGTCACCCTGTGAAATGCCTCGGTAAACCTTGAAAAATTCAGTCATCCCTTCATCTGTTCTCACTGCTACCCTTGCACAGTCATACAGAATCCTAACTACACTCAGCGTGTTACCCCCAATTCCCATTTGAGACAACACATGCCATAGCATATCATGCGGGAAAGATCCAAACGCATCCTATTATCTATAAAAGCACAATATAGCTTCCCACTCATTACTTTCCAATATGTATTTTATATAGCCCACTCTCGTACTGAACGATCCGTATATTATTTTTCTGGAACTGGCATGGTATTTGATACTCACCTGGAGTTCTCTCCCTTCAAAAACTGTATTCAAGTGCCAATCGCCCATTTCATGAGCTTGAACTTTGCCAAATGATAGAGGTAGCGCGAACTTCCCCTCTGCAACATTGAAACGTGTAGCTTATTTTTGTTTTAATTTCCAAACCGATACCGCCCGATACCTAACCACCATCCTAGTTATTTATGGGCCGGTGAAGTTCACGGGGGGAAGGCCAACCTTCATCTTCCTAGTCATGAGGTTGACCTCTCCTAACCGCTCATCACACTCGCGTTTTCTTTGTACAGATCGCGGTTTACCCGATTCCTGATAAGATGCGCGAACTCCCCACGCATGGAAATTACGGACTTGACCGCTGACAGGTGAGTGATTTGTTTTTGTTTGTTAACTCGGTTTCCGGATACGAAATGGAATCGTTGAACGTAAGGTGTATGTTCTCATCGGACTACAAACATCGCTAGACCTGCAGGCAATACCCCTGGTTGATCGAGGTATACCTTCCTTCTTTTACCTGCAGTAAAGCTTACTCTCCCTATACTTAAGTTTGCACTTGATAAAGTTAGAAACCCGTTTTTTCTGTCAGTCAGTGACTGGCAACTGCTGCGTGAACACATCAATTACAAATCACACTTGAAATCGTCCAGATTTCTTAAAGGAAACAACTTTGAAGCGTCAGTGGATTCTAGAGGCAAAATAACCATTTCATATTGCGAGGACTGGTTGAACCGTTTAATACATTGTATAAATATAGGTTTTGTATGACACACGACCGTCCTATACAAAGTCATACAAAGCTATGTCGAAAATTCCACTTCTTCTTGCTGTAGGTTCTTTAGAAATTCGCTCCTGCTTCTCTCGATCCGTGGGCATTTAAAAAAGGCGTTCAAAGAAGAAGAAAGAAATTTCAAGTAGGTATCTACTTCTTACTTACTGTGGGGAGTCAATGGCCAATTTTAAGGTAGCGTGCGGGTTGCGGACGTGCGATTTGCGGACAAACTGAATTGGTGGGATGAAGATCGATTGTCGGTCGTGCAGGTTGCGGACATGACACATTTCCCTTCGCACTTTTCCAGGCTGTCAGGGTCATTTAGGGGAATAGAAGTTAAATTGAATAAGAGGAATATAATTGAGTGAATTTAATTACAATAATTTCCATATATTTAGACAATATTATTTCTCCTACTCCTCTGCAGTCTCTCCTCAAAATTTCACTAACTTTGCGACAACGATGCTGAAACTCCAGGCTGTGGCGATGGTCCTGTGAAGTTTCGAAGGACCCTGATGAGTGTTTACGAGTGTTAGATATATCACTTCAATATTATTACCGCTTATCACCTAGCACCGGAAAACAAGATACATCGGGGCAGGTGAATCATCCTTGGGAAGAACCAGGAGGGCGTTAGGAAAGGATTCATATCGACTTTGTTGGTCCTTTTCTGAATAAATCATTTCTTATTGTAGTAGGTGCATTTACGAAATGGGTGGAAGTAATTCCTACAACTACTACGACAAAAAGTTGGGTTGTTAGTTCATTGACCAAAATATTTTCTTGTTTTGGTCTCCCAATCATTCTAGTATCAGATAATGCCAGCATGTTTACTTTTGAAGAATTTCGTCAGTTTGTGGAAGGGAACCGTATTCATCATAAACGATCTGCGCCATATCACTCGGCCACAAATGGGCAAGCAGAAAGATTTGTTCAAACAGTGAAGAATAAGTTGAAAGCAATGAAAAATGATGGAGGTGATCTAAACCACAAAATATCAAATTGTTTAACTCAGATAAGAAGAGCTCCGAATGCTGCTGGAACGTCCGCTTATAAAATGATGTTTTCATACAACGTGCGTACGAAGCTAGACCTTTTACTCAACGACCAAGAACCAAGGCAAGATACTCGGACTGTGAACAATAACATTAGATCATTTCAAGTGGGAGTTGCGGTTATGGTGAGGGGGTATCATCCTAGAGGGAGCAAGTGGTACCCGGGAGTAATCAAGGCAAAATTAGGAAGACTACACTACGATGTTTTGATCGATGGAAGAATATTACGAAGACATGTAGATCAATTGAGGGGTTGTGGACTAAGGAGGGAGACTTGTTAGATATATCACTTCAATATTATTACCGCTTATCACCTAGCAACGGAAAACAAGATACATCGGGGCAGGTCAAAACGCAATTCAATTAGGTAGTTGATTATTGTGCCATAATTTCTGAGTTCTATTAATGAAATATATACAATGAACATTATACCTCAGTGTTATTAGTATGATATAATAAGATACGACAACGAGAAGTAGCTAGTGCCTCGGATCTCGTCGAATCGGTTGGGGACAGGAACAACGGCCAATTGTTTCTCGGACAAAACTCGACTTGAATATCCTCGGTCGGAGGTGGGGACGCCGCTGTGGCCCATTCTTGTCAGCAGCTCCGACAAGGCTTAGGACTGGCTGCGTTGTGACTTGTTCCAGGCGTGGTTAGAAGTGCTTCTCATTTTCCAGCCATTGCTGTTCAAAATAGTTCAAAAATAGTTTCATTTTTTCTGTCAATGGTGCTTCATTCAAAATTAAAAACCATCCAAGTTGTATGTAGTCTGGCGGAAGAAGGGCTAAAGCAGCACACATACGGCAAGCTAGTTGCGTTTCGTCATTTTCTTTATACTCTACTGCCATCCCGATTTGCTGAACTTTCCGCCACAAGGGCTGGTTGTAGTGGTAGTTGCAGCCAGACATGGTAGTGGTAGATGCATGAGGTAACATGTTCTTAATGGAATTGATGGCGGCTAACTCAAAGTCACACTTCACAATGGAGGGATCCCACCCTGGCGCCCACTGAAGGATTAACGTGGGAAAGCGCTCGTCCGTACTCTGTTTTTTGTCTGGAAGTAAGACAAACATAGCCCATCGCATAGCCCATAGGCAATCGCTTATCCCAAATATCAAAATCCTGCAGCCATCAGGTTGCGAGTCATCAGTGAGAGTTGTTGTTTACCTACGTACTGTCATCTATCTGATCGCTGCACAATGTCCGCAAATCGCAAGAAACAATCATTCGAAGTCGAGGCCGTTCCGCAAACAGCGCGATTTTGTTGACGAACGCCCTTTACCCGTCTCTCCCTGTCCGCAACTCGCAGGGAACCCGATTACTCCCACCCTTGATTCGGGCCAACATTTTGCGAAGAAGATAATGGAAGCGAAACATGGGCTAGGAGCAATATGGGGCAACATGATCCGGAGGAGATATGTACCTTTGGAGGTGAAGCACAAAGTTTTCAGGGCTACAACCAGATCAATGGTGTGTTACGGGGCTCAGGTGTGGGGGTAAAAATATCACGAGCAAATAGAAAAATGCCAAAGATATTACATTAAAAGGTACTAGCATTGCAGCAGAACACTCCTAACTACATCATCTACGCGGAAAGTGGCTTTGAGTTGTTGTATTTTGGAACAATGAAACTTCAAATGGAATACGTAGGAAAAGTGTTGGGGCATCCACATCCATCCTTCGAAGTCCGTTCCGCAAACAGCACGATTTTGTTGACGAACGCCCCGTCTCTCCCTGTCCACAACTCGCACGGAGCCCAATTTTAAATTGCGAGAGAATATGTATTGTATGTGATGTAGACATCTGTGATGTGATTGGTCAATGTGATCGGTTTCAAACAACGAGGGAATAAGGAAATCCTGTAATATTAGCGCAGAATGCTTGGGGTGCGGCACGTAGCATGAAATGGGGGCTGTCTCTAGCTTCTTCTCTTGGGAACCCTCTCACGTCCTCCAGATTGGCCTCATCTTGAGAATTTCCCATAACGATAACAACGGGCGTCAAAACGATTCGATTTGGTCACCGCTGCCCATTCATTGGAAAGCTGTTTCCTCGTATACGACCGAGCGTGGAGTGCGGAATTAAAGCGAGTTCTCGGCTCAGTTTTCTGAATGAATGTCTCAAACTGGGGCATTTCAAGGACAACGTCGAAACTAAATAGGGGGTGCGAAGCCCATGCAGATCTGTCTGGCTCGCAGTACTTCTGAAAATGTCTACAAAATCTGGTGAAAGTAGCACGGTAGTTATTCTTAAATTGGTTACAAAATTAAGGCAAATGGCTAGATTTGTTGCAGGAACGTACGAATGTAAGAGGGTATCAAATGCAAAAAGTATGTCTTAGTAACTAGTCCAATCCGTGACCATCATACCAGGCAATAGCATTGGCTGGGTGTCATACGAAAAAGGTTAATCTAAAACAGTGACGTATATATGTGATATTTTTGGTTAGGGCCAAGAATAAGGAGGGATCCGGGGGCTGTTTAAAAAAAACCTCTGTACTTAACATTGTTTTTTTTCTAAATACAGATGAACCGAAACCCGCATTGTGAGTAACAGACAGATACACGACACAGCATTCACGTAAACATCATACTTAAGGTACCTGAGGAAATACGCTTTTATTGGGAAACCGCCTGTTAGGGAATCGCCGTTGATATTCCCTCACAGCTTCACATTTACATTTTCATTTGTGTACCCATACACAAGCATTCCAGGTTGGTGAATGTCACAGGCATTGTACTGTTGTGAACAACGAAAAGCAACTTTTTATCGCACAGGTTTTTTTGGAACAGCCCGGCGGACTGTGACTCCCTTGTGTACAATTCTGCGTCGCTCATTGATAGAAGGGGGCCATAGATTGAATGGTGGGCATTTTGAACAGTATCTACAGTAAAAAGGTACTATTTATTACAATGCTTCATTAATTATTTAATACTTTTTACCAGACGAATCAACGCATGATCAAAACCCCTTTTTTTCTTACTTGAAAAGCAATTTTCTTCCAGAAAACTATGCGGAACTTCAAATCTGGTTATATCGCTGGAAAGCCTAGATTTTGGCGCAACTTTTAGCACTACAGGCTAAAATTCACATGCCTTGTTACAGGGACTCACGATTTGACAACGTGTCCTCTTCAAGCTGATTTTTTTCATCCGTTTCGCCAGCTCAAAAAGTTGGTTTTCCATTAGGGCGATAGGAAATTCAACGCTGTTTCCAATAGTGGGTTCAGATTTGAAATCGCACGCAAAATGTGGGAGATATGGCCGTTTTAATGCGGTAAGGTAAAAAAAAACGGAAATAAAAATTGAAAAAACAACGTATTTTCAAGGGTGTAAAAAAAAAAAATCATTTTCTATCAGAAATTTTCTGTAGAATCTTCTCCTGGCCTGTGACCGTCACGAAATGAAACACCCTGTATACGCTCCTGATCTAAAAACACTTTTTGTTGTGGAAGGTGCCGGTTTATTTCTGGACGGGGAAAAAGCATTTGACAAGGTGTGGCACACAGGCCTGCTTTACAAAATCAAAGGTTTACTTCCAGACACTTACTTTCGCTTAATTCAATCTTGGCTCGATCGCAGAACATTCTGTGTCAAATGTGAACATGCTGAATCCAGGTCTCGTGTTATAAGGCTTCAGTTCCTCAAGGAAGTGTTTGGGGACCACTTCTCTTCCTCGTTTACGCAGCTGATGTCCCAACCTCACCAAACTGTACCTCAGTCATGTTTGCCGATGACCATGGCATTTTGACTCGATCCAAATGTGGGCAAGAAGCTTCAAGTAGGCTCCAAGAGCACACAAATGACATTGAAGAATGGAACTCAAAATGGTTGATGAAAACAAACACCCAAAAATCAAAGCTAGTCAACTTTACATACCTCAGAAGTCAAACGATCTCCCCTCTCATAATGGGTAACGAGGTAGTCCCGTGTGATGTCGCAGTTCGCTATTTGGGAGTTCATTTAGACAACCACCTTACATTTAACCTCCACATCGGTGACTTAGTCAAAAGAATACGTCATCGCACCCATTTATTGAAGCCACTGCTTTCTCACCGATCACCCATGAAACTAGAAACCAAAAGACTTATTTATTTAACACTTATTAGACCAATTTGGCAATATGGAAGTTCGATATGGGGATCAGCGTGTAAAACCCAAATTAGCCGAATTCAAAAACAACAAAACCGAGTTCTGCGCCTCTTAACCAATGCTCCATGGTTTGTTCGGAACAGCGTCATCCACCGCGACTTGG
>JAVIWC010001644.1:0-10223 GCA_031894815.1 Creontiades dilutus
ATTCGTGTTCAGCACCCCGAAAAACCCCTTAGAGAGTAGGTTTGAAAGCGATTAAACAGAGTTAATTTTTGAGCAATTTTGATGAAAAAACGCGAAAATAACCATGAAGGAAGCGTTTTATCGAAAAAAGGACTTCAGATTCGTGTTCAGCACCCCGAAAAACCCCTTAGAGAGTAGGTTTGACGATTAAACAGAGTTAATTTTTGAGCAATTTTGATGAAAAAACGCGAAAATAACCATGAAGGAAGCGTTTTATCGAAAAAAGGACTTCAGATTCGTGTTCAGCACCCCGAAAAACCCCTTAGAGAGTAGGTTTGAAAGCGATTAAACAGAGTTAATTTTTGAGCAATTTTGATGAAAAAACGCGAAAATAACCATGAAGGAAGCGTTTTATCGAAAAAAGGACTTCAGATTCGTGTTCAGCACCCCGAAAAACCCCTTAGAGAGTAGGTTTGAAAGCGATTAAACAGAGTTAATTTTTGAGCAATTTTGATGAAAAAACGCGAAAATAACCATGAAGGAAGCGTTTTATCGAAAAAAGGACTTCAGATTCGTGTTCAGCACCCCGAAAAACCCCTTAGAGAGTAGGTTTGAAAGCGATTAAACAGAGTTAATTTTTGAGCAATTTTGATGAAAAAACGCGAAAATAACCATGAAGGAAGCGTTTTATCGAAAAAGGACTTCAGATTCGTGTTCAGCACCCCGAAAAACCCCTTAGAGAGTAGGTTTGAAAGCGATTAAACAGAGTTAATTTTTGAGCAATTTTGATGAAAAAACGCGAAAATAACCATGAAGGAAGCGTTTTATCGAAAAAAGGACTTCAGATTCGTGTTCAGCACCCCGAAAAACCCCTTAGAGAGTAGGTTTGAAAGCGATTAAACAGAGTTAATTTTTGAGCAATTTTGATGAAAAAACGCGAAAATAACCATGAAGGAAGCGTTTTATCGAAAAAAGGACTTCAGATTCGTGTTCAGCACCCCGAAAAACCCCTTAGAGAGTAGGTTTGAAAGCGATTAAACAGAGTTAATTTTTGAGCAATTTTGATGAAAAAACGCGAAAATAACCATGAAGGAAGCGTTTTATCGAAAAAAGGACTTCAGATTCGTGTTCAGCACCCCGAAAAACCCCTTAGAGAGTAGGTTTGAAAGCGATTAAACAGAGTTTAATTTTTGAGCAATTTTGATGAAAAAACGCGAAAATAACCATGAAGGAAGCGTTTTATCGAAAAAAGGACTTCAGATTCGTGTTCAGCACCCCGAAAAACCCCTTAGAGAGTAGGTTTGAAAGCGATTAAACAGAGTTAATTTTTGAGCAATTTTGATGAAAAAACGCGAAAATAACCATGAAGGAAGCGTTTTATCGAAAAAAGGACTTCAGATTCGTGTTCAGCACCCCGAAAAACCCCTTAGAGAGTAGGTTTGAAAGCGATTAAACAGAGTTTATTTTTGAGCAATTTTGATGAAAAAACGCGAAAATAACCATGAAGGAAGCGTTTTATCGAAAAAAGGACTTCAGATTCGTGTTCAGCACCCCGAAAAACCCCTTAGAGAGTAGGTTTGAAAGCGATTAAACAGAGTTTATTTTTGAGCAATTTTGATGAAAAAACGCGAAAATAACCATGAAGGAAGCGTTTTATCGAAAAAAGGACTTCAGATTCGTGTTCAGCACCCCGAAAAACCCCTGAGTAGGTTTGAAAGCGATTAAACAGAGTTTGAAAGCGATTAAACAGAGTTTAATTTTTGAGCAATTTTGATGAAAAAACGCGAAAATAACCATGAAGGAAGCGTTTTATCGAAAAAAGGACTTCAGATTCGTGTTCAGCACCCCGAAAAACCCCTTAGAGAGTAGGTTTGAAAGCGATTAAACAGAGTTAATTTTTGAGCAATTTTGATGAAAAAACGCGAAAATAACCATGAAGGAAGCGTTTTATCGAAAAAGGACTTCAGATTCGTGTTCAGCACCCCGAAAAACCCCTTAGAGAGTAGGTTTGAAAGCGATTAAACAGAGTTAATTTTTGAGCAATTTTGATGAAAAAACGCGAAAATAACCATGAAGGAAGCGTTTTATCGAAAAAAGGACTTCAGATTCGTGTTTCACCCCGAAAAACCCCTTAGAGAGTAGGTTTGAAAGCGATTAAACAGATTTTTATTTTTGAGCAATAACCATGAAGGAAGCGTTTTATCGAAAAAAGGACTTCAGATTCGTGTTCAGCACCCCGAAAAACCCCTTAGAGAGTAGGTTTGAAAGCGATTAAACAGAGTTAATTTTTGAGCAATTTTGATGAAAAAACGCGAAAATAACCATGAAGGAAGCGTTTTATCGAAAAAAGGACTTCAGATTCGTGTTCAGCACCCCGAAAAACCCCTAAGAGAGTAGGTTTGAAAGCGATTAAACAGAGTTAATTTTTGAGCAATTTTGATGAAAAAACGCGAAAATAACCATGAAGGAAGCGTTTTATCGAAAAAAGGACTTCAGATTCGTGTTCAGCACCCCGAAAAACCCCTTAGAGAGTAGGTTTGAAAGCGATTAAACAGAGTTTATTTTTGAGCAATTTTGATGAAAAAACGCGAAAATAACCATGAAGGAAGCGTTTTATCGAAAAAAGGACTTCAGATTCGTGTTCAGCACCCCGAAAAACCTTAGAGAGTAGGTTTGAAAGCGATTAAACAGAGTTAATTTTTGAGCAATTTTGATGAAAAAACGCGAAAATAACCATGAAGGAAGCGTTTTATCGAAAAAAGGACTTCAGATTCGTGTTCAGCACCCCGAAAAACCCCTTAGAGAGTAGGTTTGAAAGCGATTAAACAGAGTTAATTTTTGAGCAATTTTGATGAAAAAACGCGAAAATAACCATGAAGGAAGCGTTTTATCGAAAAAAGGACTTCAGATTCGTGTTCAGCACCCCGAAAACCCCTTAGAGAGTAGGTTTGAAAGCGATTAAACAGAGTTTATTTTTGAGCAATTTTGATGAAAAAACGCGAAAATAACCATGAAGGAAGCGTTTTATCGAAAAAAGGACTTCAGATTCGTGTTCAGCACCCCGAAAAACCCCTTAGAGAGTAGGTTTGAAAGCGATTAAACAGAGTTAATTTTTGAGCAATTTTGATGAAAAAACGCGAAAATAACCATGAAGGAAGTTTTATCGAAAAAAGGACTTCAGATTCGTGTTCAGCACCCCGAAAAACCCCTTAGAGAGTAGGTTTGAAAGCGATTAAACAGAGTTAATTTTTGAGCAATTTTGATGAAAAAACGCGAAAATAACCATGAAGGAAGCGTTTTATCGAAAAAAGGACTTCAGATTCGTGTTCAGCACCCCGAAAAACCCCTTAGAGAGTAGGTTTGAAAGCGATTAAACAGAGTTAATTTTTGAGCAATTTTGATGAAAAAACGCGAAAATAACCATGAAGGAAGCGTTTTATCGAAAAAGGACTTCAGATTCGTGTTCAGCACCCCGAAAAACCCCTTAGAGAGTAGGTTTGAAAGCGATTAAACAGAGTTTAATTTTTGAGCAATTTTGATGAAAAAACGCGAAAATAACCATGAAGGAAGCGTTTTATCGAAAAAAGGACTTCAGATTCGTGTTCAGCACCCCGAAAAACCCCTTAGAGAGTAGGTTTGAAAGCGATTAAACAGAGTTTATTTTTGAGCAATTTTGATGAAAAAACGCGAAAATAACCATGAAGGAAGCGTTTTATCGAAAAAAGGACTTCAGATTCGTGTTCAGCACCCCGAAAAACCCCTTAGAGAGTAGGTTTGAAAGCGATTAAACAGAGTTAATTTTTGAGCAATTTTGATGAAAAAACGCGAAAATAACCATGAAGGAAGCGTTTTATCGAAAAACGGACTTCAGATTCGTGTTCAGCACCCCGAAAAACCCCTTAGAGAGTAGGTTTGAAAGCGATTAAACAGAGTTAATTTTTGAGCAATTTTGATGAAAAAACGCGAAAATAACCATGAAGGAAGCGTTTTATCGAAAAAAGGACTTCAGATTCGTGTTCAGCACCCCGAAAAACCCCTTAGAGAGTAGGTTTGAAAGCGATTAAACAGAGTTAATTTTTGAGCAATTTTGATGAAAAAACGCGAAAATAACCATGAAGGAAGCGTTTTATCGAAAAACGGACTTCAGATTCGTGTTCAGCACCCCGAAAAACCCCTTAGAGAGTAGGTTTGAAAGCGATTAAACAGAGTTATTTTTGAGCAATTTTGATGAAAAAACGCGAAAATAACCATGAAGGAAGCGTTTTATCGAAAAACGGACTTCAGATTCGTGTTCAGCACCCCGAAAAACCCCTTAGAGAGTAGGTTTGAAAGCGATTAAACAGAGTTAATTTTTGAGCAATTTTGATGAAAAAACGCGAAAATAACCATGAAGGAAGCGTTTTATCGAAAAACGGACTTCAGATTCGTGTTCAGCACCCCGAAAAACCCCTTAGAGAGTAGGTTTGAAAGCGATTAAACAGAGTTAATTTTTGAGCAATTTTGATGAAAAAACGCGAAAATAACCATGAAGGAAGCGTTTTATCGAAAAAACGGACTTCAGATTCGTGTTCAGCACCCCGAAAAACCCCTTAGAGAGTAGGTTTGAAAGCGATTAAACAGAGTTAATTTTTGAGCAATTTTGATGAAAAAACGCGAAAATAACCATGAAGGAAGCGTTTTATCGAAAAAAGGACTTCAGATTCGTGTTCAGCACCCCGAAAAACCCCTTAGAGAGTAGGTTTGAAAGCGATTAAACAGAGTTAATTTTTGAGCAATTTTGATGAAAAAACGCGAAAATAACCATGAAGGAAGCGTTTTATCGAAAAACGGACTTCAGATTCGTGTTCAGCACCCCGAAAAACCCCTTAGAGAGTAGGTTTGAAAGCGATTAAACAGAGTTAATTTTTGAGCAATTTTGATGAAAAAACGCGAAAATAACCATGAAGGAAGCGTTTTATCGAAAAACGGACTTCAGATTCGTGTTCAGCACCCCGAAAAACCCCTTAGAGAGTAGGTTTGAAAGCGATTAAACAGAGTTAATTTTTGAGCAATTTTGATGAAAAAACGCGAAAATAACCATGAAGGAAGCGTTTTATCGAAAAACGGACTTCAGATTCGTGTTCAGCACCCCGAAAAACCCCTTAGAGAGTAGGTTTGAAAGCGATTAAACAGAGTTAATTTTTGAGCAATTTTGATGATGAAAAAACGCGAAAATAACCATGAAGGAAGCGTTTTATCGAAAAAAGGACTTCAGATTCGTGTTCAGCACCCCGAAAAACCCCTTAGAGAGTAGGTTTGAAAGCGATTAAACAGAGTTAATTTTTGAGCAATTTTGATGAAAAAACGCGAAAATAACCATGAAGGAAGCGTTTTATCGAAAAAAGGACTTCAGATTCGTGTTCAGCACCCCGAAAAACCCCTTAGAGAGTAGGTTTGAAAGCGATTAAACAGAGTTTATTTTTGAGCAATTTTGATGAAAAAACGCGAAAATAACCATGAAGGAAGCGTTTTATCGAAAAAAAGGACTTCAGATTCGTGTTCAGCACCCCGAAAAACCCCTTAGAGAGTAGGTTTGAAAGCGATTAAACAGAGTTAATTTTTGAGCAATTTTGATGAAAAAACGCGAAAATAACCATGAAGGAAGCGTTTTATCGAAAAAAGGACTTCAGATTCGTGTTCAGCACCCCGAAAAACCCCTTAGAGAGAGGTTTGAAAGCGATTAAACAGAGTTAATTTTTGAGCAATTTTGATGAAAAAACGCGAAAATAACCATGAAGGAAGCGTTTTATCGAAAAAGGACTTCAGATTCGTGTTCAGCACCCCGAAAACCCCTTAGAGAGTAGGTTTGAAAGCGATTAAACAGAGTTAATTTTTGAGCAATTTTGATGAAAAAACGCGAAAATAACCATGAAGGAAGCGTTTTATCGAAAAAAGGACTTCAGATTCGTGTTCAGCACCCCGAAAAACCCCTTAGAGAGTAGGTTTGAAAGCGATTAAACAGAGTTTAATTTTTGAGCAATTTTGATGAAAAAACGCGAAAATAACCATGAAGGAAGCGTTTTATCGAAAAAAGGACTTCAGATTCGTGTTCAGCACCCCGAAAAACCCCTTAGAGAGTAGGTTTGAAAGCGATTAAACAGAGTTAATTTTTGAGCAATTTTGATGAAAAAACGCGAAAATAACCATGAAGGAAGCGTTTTATCGAAAAAAGGACTTCAGATTCGTGTTCAGCACCCCGAAAAACCCCTTAGAGAGTAGGTTTGAAAGCGATTAAACAGAGTTTATTTTTGAGCAATTTTGATGAAAAAACGCGAAAATAACCATGAAGGAAGCGTTTTATCGAAAAAAGGACTTCAGATTCGTGTTCAGCACCCCGAAAAACCCCTTAGAGAGTAGGTTTGAAAGCGATTAAACAGAGTTTAATTTTTGAGCAATTTTGATGAAAAAACGCGAAAATAACCATGAAGGAAGCGTTTTATCGAAAAAAGGACTTCAGATTCGTGTTCAGCACCCCGAAAAACCCCTTAGAGAGTAGGTTTGAAAGCGATTAAACAGAGTTAATTTTTGAGCAATTTTGATGAAAAAACGCGAAAATAACCATGAAGGAAGCGTTTTATCGAAAAAAGGACTTCAGATTCGTGTTCAGCACCCCGAAAAACCCCTTAGAGAGTAGGTTTGAAAGCGATTAAACAGAGTTAATTTTTGAGCAATTTTGATGAAAAAACGCGAAAATAACCATGAAGGAAGCGTTTTATCGAAAAAAGGACTTCAGATTCGTGTTCAGCACCCCGAAAAACCCCTTAGAGAGTAGGTTTGAAAGCGATTAAACAGAGTTAATTTTTGAGCAATTTTGATGAAAAAACGCGAAAATAACCATGAAGGAAGCGTTTTATCGAAAAAAGGACTTCAGATTCGTGTTCAGCACCCCGAAAAACCCCTTAGAGAGTAGGTTTGAAAGCGATTAAACAGAGTTAATTTTTGAGCAATTTTGATGAAAAAACGCGAAAATAACCATGAAGGAAGCGTTTTATCGAAAAAGGACTTCAGATTCGTGTTCAGCACCCCGAAAAACCCCTTAGAGAGTAGGTTTGAAAGCGATTAAACAGAGTTAATTTTTGAGCAATTTTGATGAAAAAACGCGAAAATAACCATGAAGGAAGCGTTTTATCGAAAAACGGACTTCAGATTCGTGTTCAGCACCCCGAAAAACCCCTTAGAGAGTAGGTTTGAAAGCGATTAAACAGAGTTAATTTTTGAGCAATTTTGATGAAAAAACGCGAAAATAACCATGAAGGAAGCGTTTAATCGAAAAAAGGACTTCAGATTCGTGTTCAGCACCCCGAAAAACCCCTTAGAGAGTAGGTTTGAAAGCGATTAAACAGAGTTTATTTTTGAGCAATTTTGATGAAAAAACGCGAAAATAACCATGAAGGAAGCGTTTTATCGAAAAACGGACTTCAGATTCGTGTTCAGCACCCCGAAAAACCCCTTAGAGAGTAGGTTTGAAAGCGATTAAACAGAGTTAATTTTTGAGCAATTTTGATGAAAAAACGCGAAAATAACCATGAAGGAAGCGTTTTATCGAAAAAAGGACTTCAGATTCGTGTTCAGCACCCCGAAAAACCCCTTAGAGAGTAGGTTTGAAAGCGATTAAACAGAGTTAATTTTTGAGCAATTTTGATGAAAAAACGCGAAAATAACCATGAAGGAAGCGTTTTATCGAAAAACGGACTTCAGATTCGTGTTCAGCACCCCGAAAAACCCCTTAGAGAGTAGGTTTGAAAGCGATTAAACAGAGTTTATTTGAGCAATTTTGATGAAAAAACGCGAAAATAACCATGAAGGAAGCGTTTTATCGAAAAACGGACTTCAGATTCGTGTTCAGCACCCCGAAAAACCCCTTAGAGAGTAGGTTTGAAAGCGATTAAACAGAGTTAATTTTTGAGCAATTTTGATGAAAAAACGCGAAAATAACCATGAAGGAAGCGTTTTATCGAAAAACGGACTTCAGATTCGTGTTCAGCACCCCGAAAAACCCCTTAGAGAGTAGGTTTGAAAGCGATTAAACAGAGTTAATTTTTGAGCAATTTTGATGAAAAAACGCGAAAATAACCATGAAGGAAGCGTTTTATCGAAAAAAGGACTTCAGATTCGTGTTCAGCACCCCGAAAAACCCCTTAGAGAGTAGGTTTGAAAGCGATTAAACAGAGTTAATTTTTGAGCAATTTTGATGAAAAAACGCGAAAATAACCATGAAGGAAGCGTTTTATCGAAAAACGGACTTCAGATTCGTGTTCAGCACCCCGAAAAACCCCTTAGAGAGTAGGTTTGAAAGCGATTAAACAGAGTTAATTTTTGAGCAATTTTGATGAAAAAACGCGAAAATAACCATGAAGGAAGCGTTTTATCGAAAAACGGACTTCAGATTCGTGTTCAGCACCCCGAAAAACCCCTTAGAGAGTAGGTTTGAAAGCGATTAAACAGAGTTTAATTTTTGAGCAATTTTGATGAAAAAACGCGAAAATAACCATGAAGGAAGCGTTTTATCGAAAAACGGACTTCAGATTCGTGTTCAGCACCCCGAAAAACCCCTTAGAGAGTAGGTTTGAAAGCGATTAAACAGAGTTTATTTTTGAGCAATTTTGATGAAAAAACGCGAAAATAACCATGAAGGAAGCGTTTTATCGAAAAACGGACTTCAGATTCGTGTTCAGCACCCCGAAAAACCCCTTAGAGAGTAGGTTTGAAAGCGATTAAACAGAGTTAATTTTTGAGCAATTTTGATGAAAAAACGCGAAAATAACCATGAAGGAAGCGTTTTATCGAAAAACGGACTTCAGATTCGTGTTCAGCACCCCGAAGATTAAACAGAGTTTATTTTTGAGCAATTTTGATGAAAAATCGCGAAAATAACCATGAAGGAAGCGTTTTATCGAAAAACGGACTTCGAATTCGTGTTCAGCACCCCGAAAAACCCCTTAGAGAGTAGGTTTGAAAGGGATTAAACAGAGTTAATTTTTGAGCAATTTTGATGAAAAATCGCGAAAATAACCATGAAGGAAGCGTTTTATCGAAAAACGGACTTCGAATTCGTGTTCAGCACCCCGAAAAACCCCTTAGAGAGTAGGTTTGAAAGGGATTAAACAGAGTTAATTTTTGAGCAATTTTGATGAAAAATCGCGAAAATAACCATGAAGGAAGCGTTTTATCGAAAAACAGACTTCGAATTCGTTAACCATGAAGGAAGCGTTTTATCGAAAAACGGACTTCGAATTCGTGTTCAGCACCCCGAAAAACCCCTTAGAGAGTAGGTTTGAAAGGGATTAAACAGAGTTTATTTTTGAGCAATTTTGATGAAAAATCGCGAAAATAACCATGAAGGAAGCGTTTTATCGAAAAACGGACTTCGAATTCGTGTTCAGCACCCCGAAAAACCCCTTAGAGAGTAGGTTTGAAAGGGATTAAACAGAGTTTATTTTTGAGCAATTTTGATGAAAAATCGCGAAAATAACCATGAAGGAAGCGTTTTATCGAAAAACGGACTTCGAATTCGTGTTCAGCACCCCGAAAAACCCCTTAGAGAGTAGGTTTGAAAGGGATTAAACAGAGTTTATTTTTGAGCAATTTTGATGAAAAATCGCGAAAATAACCATGAAGGAAGCGTTTTATCGAAAAACGGACTTCGAATTCGTGTTCAGCACCCCGAAAAACCCCTTAGAGAGTAGGTTTGAAAGGAATTAAACAGAGTTTATTTTTGAGCAATTTTGATGAAAAATCGCGAAAATAACCATGAAGGAAGCGTTTTATCGAAAAACGGACTTCGAATTCGTGTTCAGCACCCCGAAAAACCCCTTAGAGAGTAGGTTTGAAAGGGATTAAACAGAGTTTATTTTTGAGCAATTTTGATGAAAAATCGCGAAAATAACCATGAAGGAAGCGTTTTATCGAAAAACGGACTTCGAATTCGTGTTCAGCACCCCGAAAAACCCCTTAGAGAGTAGGTTTGAAAGGAATTAAACAGAGTTTATTTTTGAGCAATTTTGATGAAAAATCGCGAAAATAACCATGAAGGAAGCGTTTTATCGAAAAACGGACTACGAATTCGTGTTCAGCACCCCGAAAAACCCCTTAGAGAGTAGGTTTGAAAGGGATTAAACAGAGTTTTATGTTGAGCAATTTTGATGAAAAATCGCGAAAATAACCATGAAGGAAGCGTTTTATCGAAAAACAGACTTCGAATTCGT
>JAVIWC010001645.1:0-10399 GCA_031894815.1 Creontiades dilutus
ATGGCACTTGGAAAACGACCCAAGCCAGTAGAACACTCCAAATGTGTTGCCTCAAAAACAGGTGCTTCAAACGACTTCACTACGGTTGGTTATTATTAGTCTCTACACATGGATATAACTGGAGTTTCTCTATCTGACATTGACTTGAAGACATATACACTGAAATATTAATATTTACATAAAGTTTACTTTGTAAACACCTTCGCCTATTGGATTTCACTCGCCTCCGCAATTAGTAGCATACTGCAAATTCAATATGCTCTACACCGGCAAGATGTTTTCCACGTAACAATCATGAAAAATTGTGTTCACTTGCTCCCTAGGCTTGCCAACGAAATATATCGTTCTAAATTAACATCTAAAACAATTTAAATTTCTCACCAACTGTGATGAACTCTAAATTCAATATCGCCCCGGTGTGCTGTTCGTTACAAAAAACATCTATCCTCCTCAAGACGACAAATGATGTACTAGAACATGATTCACCTACATTCACGCAGTCTCAAACTTTTCCTCAAAAAAATTGCGGAGGTTAATCAAACTTTAAATGTCATGTAACATGACCATACGAGCGAGTTGTATTAGGCAACATACTTATAACAATTGTTGCTTCCGAGTCTACTAAAGTAGCGGAAGCATTGTTTTCACTTTCGGAATGTGAAAATTTTTTTGTCTCCAAAATCAAAAATTCCACTCGCATTTTGCGTTTTAGACCTTTCTGAACAATTTTGGTTCCGTGTCTGTCTGTGTGTCTGTGTGTCTGTGTGTCTGTCTGTCTGTCTGTCTGTCTGTCTGTCTGTCTGTCAGCAAATCCTTGTTACGGGCAAAACTACACGAAGTTATTGTCCGATTTTGATGAAATTTTCAGGGATTGTGCGGGTTGGGGTGTAGATGGTCCCCTATAGGTTTCATGACCCCCGGATCAATAGTAGCCTCTGCGCATGCGCAAACGTGAAATCCTTGTTACGCTCATAACTCCAGGAGTTCTTGACCAATTTCGATGAAATTTTCAGGGATTGTTTGGTTTGATGTGTAGATGGTCCCCTATGAGTTTTATGATCTCCGGATTAATAATAGCCTCTGCGCATGCGCAAACGTGAAATCCTTGTTACGCGCATAACTCCGAGAGTTCTCGACCAATTTTGATGAAATTTTCAGGGATTGTGCGGGTTGGGGTGTAGATGGTCCCCTATAGGTTTCATGACCCCCGGATCCATAGTAGCCTCTGCGCATGCGCAAACGTGAAATCCTTGTTACGCGCATAACTCCGGGAGTTCTTGACCAATTTCAATGAAATTTTCAGGGATTGTGCGGGTTAGGGGTCCCCTATAGGTTTCATGACCCCCGGATCAATGGTAGCCTCTGCGCATGCGCAAACGTGAAATCTTTGTTACGCGCATAACTGCGGGAGTTCTTGACCAATTTCGATGACATTTTCAGGGATTGTGCGGGTTAGGGGTCCCCTATAGGTTTCATGACCCCCGGATCAATGGTAGCCTCTGCGCATGCGCAAACGTGAAATCTTTGTTACGCGCATAACTCCGGGAGTTCTTGACCAATCTCGATGAAATTTTCAGGGATTGTGCGGGTTAGGGTATAGATGGTCCCCTATGAGTTTCATGACCCCGGATCAATAGCAGCCTCTGCGCATGCGCAAACGTGAAATAATTGCCACAAGCATAACACCGGGAGTTCTTGACCGATTTCGATGAAATTTTCAGGGATTGTTCGGACTTATTAGGTATACTTTATAGTTTGTTCAATAGTTGAACATGCCTACCTTTATTTTCTCAAGTTACGCTCCTGCATAACAATAAATTTACCCTAATTCAACATTTACTTCGCCTAATTGAACGAAGTTCTTTAGTCAATAATAATTTTCAATGATCTATAAAGTCATGTTATAGATACAAAAAGAATGTCCCACAATCCAAAAGTATGAGTTTTCATAGTATAGAATCTTGTAATTGTAATTTCTTCCGTCGTTCAATGCAGATATTTGGGAGTTATATTTGACCATATCTTGAAATTCAATTTCCATAATAAGGCTTTGGTTTCTAAATTGCGAAAATTATTTTATGTTTTCAAGGAAGCTCGTAATTTTTTGTCTGTGTAGCAGTTGAGAGCAATACACGTTGCCTCATTTTTTTCTTTGTTAAAGTAGTGTGTGTTTGGGGTAGCGCCACTAAATCATTGTTAAGATCCTTGCAAGTTATTCAGAATAACATACTCATAGTAGCCCTGCGGAAAAGTTCATGATACAATTGTGCTCCTTCGTAAGTTAGATGTGCTCAATGTGAGGCTTTTTTTTTTTTTTTTTTTTTTTTTTTTTTTAATTTCAATCATGAATGCTTGTATACAAAATTGGTATTAGGCCCGTCATAGAAGCAGTGTCACCCATACTCGTACAGCAAAATTATCAGTTACCTAATCTTTGTACTGAACGTTAAAAAAACCGGGGTTTATTATCCAATTGGCTTGCGTTCATGATTTGAATTTCTACTAAGCTTTGGAGTGTGCGTGTTTCACAGGATAGAGCGATTATTGAATTTCAGGAGATATGCATGGAGCACGTAAATCTGTTCTCGACCAAATATCTTTTGGATTGATCAGTTGATCATATTTGTGTGCCTCATCTACATCAGTCTACCTTGGCTACATCGTTTAAATTTGGATTTTGGGAAGTTTTAACGCAATACGAGTGCTAAAGGACTTGATAAATTCAATCCAACTGCTCCACTGATCAATCCAAGTAGGTATATTGCTTGAAAACAGATTTACGTGCTCTACGCATATCTCCTAAAATTCAATAATCGCTCTATCACCTGTGAAACACGCACACTCCGAAGCTTAGTTCAGATTCAAATCATGAACGCAAGCCAATTGAATAATAAACCCCAGTGAAAGAATACTTATTAACCCAAGTAATAATATTGAATAATATTTACCAATATATTATCATTGTTCATGCATATCAGAATGCTTCAACCCGTGTATCGGCTATAAACTACAAGTATCCTCATCGGCTATCACTCCAGTATCCACATTCACTACAACTCGACGCTATCGGCCGGACATCACTAGGTTACAAAGAAACAATAAGAAACCGAAAAACGGGCACCATAAATCGGGCCATACATCGGGAATGGTTTGACCTACGGACGTGGGGAGGGTCGCATTCGATTCCTTATGGTATGTTCTTCAAAAAGAGTACACATTGAGGCCGCTTCGACTTGTTTTGAGGTTTTAGGGATTTTACAAAACTTTGACAACCCTTAAAGGGCACTTTGAATTAAGTGAGAGAGCTGGCTCAAGAATTGGAGCGTCGTCCGACCAAGATGGATTTTTCCTGAAAATTTCAGATCTTGTGCTCCAGCCGTTTGGGAGAAATCGTGCGTACGGCGTACGGCAGACGGACGGAAACATTTTTATTGCAGATCCATGCTCCCATGTGGTAAGGGCAATCATGTGTGACAAATGTGAATCAGAGATGGGCATCCCTGATTAACGAATACTTTTACGATTACATTTCCGATTACAAAAGTATTCGTAAAAGTAATCGAATAACGAGAGTAATCGATTACTTTTGTATTCGCGCGAAGCGATTACTTTTACGAATACTTTTTTAATCGCCAAAAGTAATCGAATACAAAAGTAATCGATTACAATTGTAATCGATTACTTTTGTATTTGATTACTTTTGTATTCGATTACTTTTCCGATTACAATGGCCCATGCCGTTGACATTTATTTTTGGTGTTCGTCGCAGAAGGTATTCTGCCTGAATTTAATAAATAAAAATTGACTTTTATAATAAACCCTGAAAAAAATCTGCATATTACACAAAGTCAGAAGCTAGCATAGCTGATAAATGAACAATAATTCTATGAAAAATTAAGTTTTTAGATTAGTACAAATTAAGATTTGAAATCAAACGACGTTCCCAAAATTTAACTTCTTGGTTTTAAATTAGTCCGTACTTTTGGTTCGGACGTTTTGGTTCAATTTTATGTGATCACAAGTGGTACCATTATTATTGAATTTTCAATTTGCTATGTTATCTCAACCGACTACCAATGGAAAAAGACATTATTGAACGTATAACGTTCAGTTTAGCGAATTCGCAAGAAAAAAAGGAGATATTCAAGGAAAGAAAAGTATTGGAAGAATCAGGAGAAATGACACTCTTTTCGATAATCGTGTGGGCATACCTAGTAGTTTTTCTTTGTGAAATCGACCCAAATGGCAACTTGTGAAGTTTGACCATTCTAGCCTAATGGAAAAGTATGGTGTACCATAAGGTTACAATTTCGAAGAGATTGGTAGGTATTTCTGCATTTTCCAAATTTTTGGTAATTGAAAAAACTTTAGGCTCATAAAATTGTTTGGGATGCAAGCGGAAACTTACGGTTTTGTCAAAGTTTCGAAGGGAAAAATGAGCGCAAAAATTGGGATTTGAGAACAAAGTTGTGTGGGGTATCGTTTTCGATGTATCTTGTAAATTTGGACGCTTGAATGATTGGAATGTGTCCTGGATTGGACATTCCAATTTCAAGAGCGAAGTATGGTTAAACTGTTAAAATTTACTTTTCTCATTCCCACGGCAAGGGAGTTATGGCAAAAAAAAAAAAAAATTATTATGACAACGAAAAACATAACTTTCTTCTTAATTTCACTCAACAACGAAGATTCTTGGATTCTTCGAAGATTCTCACTTCCGAGACTTCGAAAAATAAAGTAATCGTTATTCGTTATTCGTATTTGTAATCGCAGAAAAGTATTCGTTAATCACGATTACTTTAAAAGTATTCGCTGAAAAGTATTCGTTAATCACGAATACTTTTGTAATCGTTAATCGTTTCGCCAACGAATAACGATTACTTCAAAAGTAATCGTTATTCACGAATACTTTCAACGATTACATTTGTAATCGCAAAAGTATTCGTTAATCGATTAACGCCCATCTCTGATGTGAATGACAGATTTGATGGTGGGTACACACCTCCGCCGGGTTTATTTATTTATTTATATAGATACGGGCCAAGCTACCAGATACTAGAAATTCAGGTTAAAAACGGTAATAAACATAAAATAATAAACAGAACATATATGAATAAGAGTTCTCTCCATTCCCTGCAGTGATGCCCTTCGATCCTGCATCCAAGGTCTAGCATGTTGAGTTTCGGTCAAGTTCTTAACAACGAACTGTTGATCTGTTACCATGGATTCTTTCTTCCCCCGTCATGTTGTACTCTGGGGAATGGATGCCTTGTATTATTGTTTCCCCTTTTTCAATACTTTTTCTCGAATTTTCTTTCGTTTCAAACCGCCTCCTTATATGTCGTTAAACCCCCCAATTGAAACGAAATTAGGGCCTCGGAATATTGCTGGAAATGTAACTTATTTTACTCTATAAAACTAAGGGTTATTATTTTGGCTTTTGAAATTTCGCTCAAAAATTCAACATCGATCCGGGTTGTAGCAGTAATTTTGGCATCTTGATCAATCAACCGAAAAGGATTATATACCGGGATTAATCTATCTAAAAATCAGAATCTTTCGTAAGAGGGTTTTTTTTTCTTTTCAGATATGAATTAGTTCCGTGAATTGAATGAGACCACTCGGGTTCAGTGGCGGATCTAGGGGGGGGGCTTTCAGGCTGAAGCCCCCCCCCCCCCCAAAACCCTCAAAAAATGGTTCTAAGAATCTAAATTTTATACCAATAAATCAGTATGAATCTCATAAAATTACAAAGTTTAAATTACATTCCCTGGACAACACAATGCATTTAGGATTTAGATTTTCATTGAACGATATGCGTACTAGCGAGGGCTCGCACATCTGACGTCACACAGTGAAATACCTGTCACAAAATCTTTCCGCGATCAGCCCCCCCCAAAATAAAATCCTAGATCCACCACTGCTCGGGTTAATGATCATCCGTTCGCTCAACATTTCAAAAATTGGTCAGGTATGAGGTCGAGCTGCCGAACCCGTTAAAGGAGAGGTCTGAGCTAGACCGCGTATTATAATTATGAATACTTAACTCACGTATTATCGTTATGAATGCAATTACAAGACGAGGAGCGGCGAGCCCTAGTATCGATAAAATAACCACAGACCACGTTTAGTAGAAGTATTCCTACTCCCTTGCATTTTTTCATAAAGTAATTCAGTTCCACCCTGCAGGGACGTAACCAGGCCGTATTTCACCCAAGGCAAGAAATAAATTTGGCGCCCTCCCCCCCACCATAGGCCCGATATCTCATGACTCATACCATCTTAATATACCAATGAACCAAAATACAAATATAATTAATTTGATTTACTCACAATGTATAAACTCTTTGACGAAAAGAACTTGGTAAACTGTCACTTTTTTGCCTATTTGGCGCCCAGGGTTCCCCTCCCCCCTAGTTACGACCCTGCAACCCTGTTTGCCACATTGGTCTGCAGGCACCAATATCTTGGTTACCTCTTTTGTGGAAACATCAATCGGGTTTAGTTTGTTTGGGGGACGGCCAACTCCTCCGGGTTGAGAACTCCTCCGCGGTAATTACTTGTTACCAACTCCTCCGGCTTACTTTTTCCACCTGAAAATGAGATAGCCAACTCCTCCGCAAGGAATACGGGAGAAATAATGATAATGTACATGATAGGAAACGAAACTCACCATGTCATGCTCTCATTTTTTTGTTATCCTTTCAACACGTTTTCATCATTGGGAATCGTTGACATCAAGTCCGTAAAACCGTCTCCGACACTTTCGGGCGATAAAAATGGGAGGCCAAAAATTAAACGTAACCATGTTCGCACTTCACCTTTTTCCTTGTATTTTGTTGTCAGCCCAACCTCCTGTATTTTTCGCCACCATGACTGAGATAGATGGAACCGACAGCCTCTTACATTTACGTTGGGATGTACGGTGCTCTACAAAAATTTTTTTTTTATGTTCGCGACGTCTGATTGAGATATTTGGTTCAGATTATTGGAAGACACCACTTCACGACGAACGATTTTCGAAGGAAGGAAAACGTTATTTTTAAGCTGGATTCACACTCGTGGTAGCGGGAACGTCAGATCACTTTCTGTGAAGGGCGCGCCAAGATTGCTTCTATGGAAACCAAACGGGGTGATCCCCACCCACGGGCGCGGCACCGTCAACATCAAATCTTCCTCCAGTCACCTCCCGTCATTTCGCCTAGATGACGAAAGGTTGACCGATTGCGTTAGGGAACAACGATTTCTGTACGATTTTTCCTATCAATTAAACTCGGACGAGCAGAGGAAATCAAGGGAACGACAGCAAATAGGGCAAACACTCAAATAATTTAAGGGAGGTTTTAATGTATTTGTTATCCAGTTACATTGGTATGATACCTACCCATCAGTAAGTTTCGAAAGTATAAGTGGTTGTGTCAAAAGTAGGTTGAATACCTACCGAAGTGGGTGATATTCAATAATAAAAGTAGTAAGTATTTATTAGAAGTTGTAGGTAGGTCTAAAATAATACATAATAACATTTTTGGTTATTAATGATAGGTGTTGCGTGTTACATAAAAACATTACACTAACTTCACATTGGTAGGTCTTTTTTTCGTAATACAGAAACTACTCTCTTAATACAGAACTCTTAATGAAGTGTGCCGGGTCGATTTTATTCTAATCTAATTCTAGCGATTGTAAACCAATTTTTTATCATCTCGGATTGTGCCACTTCAGCTGCAGCGCGGAATAGACTGGCCTGCCCTGACGTGATCTGATTTTGCAGTAGAATGGGTGTCCCCTTGACGTGACTCAGACCTGACTGCGGTCTGACGGTCCCGCTACCTTTAAGGTGGATTCACACAGGTGGTAGAGGGAAAGTCAGACCACAGTCAGGTCAGAGTCACGTCAAGGTCAGATCACGTCAGGGCAGGCCTCCCCATGGGGGAGGTGGAAGCTCACGTCAGGTTTTGATCGCTCGATGGGCGACCTGACGGGAGGTGACTAAAGGAAGATTTGATGTTGACGGTACCGCGCCCGTGATTGGGGATCACCCCGTTTTGTTTCCATAGAAGCAATCTTGACGCGCCCGTCACTGAACGTGATCTGACGTTCCCGCTACCGCAAGTGTGAATCCAGCTTTCGGAAAAACGTCATTTTTAATCCAATTTTCGAGGGAATTATTACCTAGTACACCAAAAGTGCCTATTTTTGATGAGTAGGACACGATACTCTGTTTTCACGTTCATTTTGAAGTTTGTTTCGTGAAGTTGCGCATATAAGTCCGTTTTTTCGAAGTTTTCGCAGGGCCTACTTCGAGAACACGAAGTTCCCAGGCGCCGCACACTGAATTATTTTCCCGATCTGGGAGGTCAAAAATCGAAAAAGTGTGGTATTCTTCTGAAATCTTGGAGTTTTATGTTTTGAGACGCGTAGAATTCAAATTTGGCCTCCCTAAGCACGTGCGCATTGCAAAAACAGCGTTTTTCGGCCCAAAATCCAAATTTGGGTGGTCCAAAAACTCGAAAACACCGTTTTTGGTCTTTATGGGCATGTGGGGTATCATTTTTCATGTTTTTTTTGGGTGCTGAATCGATTTGAACACGTCTCAAACCGTTCCAGGATTCCAAAATCCAAATTCAGGTTGTCCAGAAACTCGAAAACATCATTTTTGGTCAAGGTAGACTTTTGGGTTGTTGTTAATCATGTTTTTTTTTTTTGTTCTGAATAGATCTGAACCTAATCATCCGGCACCCTGTGTTCCAAAATCCAAATTTGTTAGTCCCAAAAACTCAAAAATTTCCTTTTTGTTCAATATGAGCATGTGGGGTGTCGCTAAATTACTTTAATTCGAGGTCGAAGGACCTTCAGTGGAAACTGGAGTCTGAAGTACTGGCACTTCGAATTGCTGTTCCAACCATGAAGCATTTGCGTCAAGGAAGCGCCCTGGATGCCTATGTGCTTTGTCCCATTTCATCTCAAGTTTTTTCTTAAACTGACTCACTGCGACCTTGAGTTGCTTCAGTTCTTCATCGGTAAATTGCTGGCCTTCAAGGGAGTTCAGAATGTATCTGAAAAGGTTCTCAAACGCATCGCTCCTTTTGCCGGCCTTCCAGACTCTGAATAAATTCTCGTGTGAAAGCATCCTGAAAAAAACGAGTTTACATTACATTTTCGACGATTTCTACCGGAGACGCAACGATACGCAAAATTTTTTTGTTGTTTTGTCTTCTATAGGTCCCCAAAAGTCTAGGAATATTTGATTTTCGAAGGCATCTCTTGGAATCCAAAAGTTATTCTCCAAAACGTGGAACGATTAACAACAAAAAACCGCTATTTTTAACTAAAAAAAGAATATTGATTACAAGCTAAAAATCCATTTAAAAAAAATAACAACGTATTTTTTCACTTACCTGAGAGGTATGGAGGTGACGAAAAATATCGGGGTCGATACTGCGATCCACATCCACTCGCAGGAACAACTTGAAGACGACTGCTTTTCACGCCTTTGCGAGTTACTTACCGGGGTCAATAAAACACTCATGTTTGAGCTGGTCTTCAGTTCCCGGGTCGAGGTTTAAAATTTGTTCCGCATCGTTTTCAACACCGTTGGACCTTATACTCCACACATATTATACTGGATAACCCTAAATACGAACTTCATATTTCTCATTTTTGACCTCCCAGATTGGCAAAATAATACATAGTGGTCCGCGGGGGACCAGTTTATGCATCCCTCCGCCGGCCACCTCAAAGGAGAGCGGCCAGCCTCGACCAGTCTTCTCCTGTCCCTCTCGGGTGTGGCGGCTCGACCAGCTCTCTCCTGTTCGTGTTCGGGCGTGGCCGTCTCCGGCAGTCTACTTCGTTCGCGTTCATATGAAGTGTTCCGTCTTCATCTCCCATCTATTGCGGTACACTAATCTTCATGGATTGATCCAATACAATGGTAAGTACCAAATTTTCCTACAAAATCTCTAATAAAAAATCATATAGGCCGAGATTAGGTAGGTGTAGGGATGTTCCGATACCGCTTTCAATACGATATTTGGTATCGAATCAATGGTATCGATATCGATACAGTATCGAAAGAATAGTATCGATATGGGTAGTATCGAATGACGAAGTAAACTTAATTGACTCGGAACCTTGGAAACAAAAAATTCCCGACAAAACCAGACTTTGTGATCACACAAGAGTATAATAATACAAAAGGGAATAATAAAATAGTACATATAATATTGTTGTGATTTTAGGGAACGAAAAACAGCAAGCTTTTATTCACACAAATATTTCTCACGTAAGAACAGGAAAAACCAAGTAAGTCGCGTTGTAGCTCCTAGCGACCCCCCTTGCTATGCTGGAGGCTACTCCCAACACTTCCCCCTTCCTTCCCTTTGTAAGGTCCCAGACGATC
>JAVIWC010001646.1:0-10090 GCA_031894815.1 Creontiades dilutus
ATTAAAACAGAGTTAATTTTTGAGCAATTTTGATGAAAAAACGCGAAAATAACCATGAAGGAAGCGTTTTATCGAAAAAAGGACTTCAGATTCGTGTTCAGCACCCCGAAAACCCCTTAGAGAGTAGGTTTGAAAGCGATTAAACAGAGATTTTGATGAAAAAACGCGAAAATAACCATGAAGGAAGCGTTTTATCGAAAAAAGGACTTCAGATTCGTGTTAGCACCCCGAAAACCCCTTAGAGAGTAGGTTTGAAAGCGATTAAACAGAGTTAATTTTTGAGCAATTTTGATGAAAAAACGCGAAAATAACCATGAAGGAAGCGTTTTATCGAAAAAAGGACTTCAGATTCGTGTTCAGCACCCCGAAAAACCCCTTAGAGAGTAGGTTTGAAAGCGATTAAACAGAGTTAATTTTTGAGCAATTTTGATGAAAAAACGCGAAAATAACCATGAAGGAAGCGTTTTATCGAAAAAAGGACTTCAGATTCGTGTTCAGCACCCCGAAAACCCCTTAGAGAGTAGGTTTGAAAGCGATTAAACAGAGTTAATTTTTGAGCAATTTTGATGAAAAAACGCGAAAATAACCATGAAGGAAGCGTTTTATCGAAAAAAGGACTTCAGATTCGTGTTCAGCACCCCGAAAAACCCCTTAGAGAGTAGGTTTGAAAGCGATTAAACAGAGTTAATTTTTGAGCAATTTTGATGAAAAAACGCGAAAATAACCATGAAGAAGCGTTTTATCGAAAAAAGGACTTCAGATTCGTGTTCAGCACCCCGAAAACCCCTTAGAGAGTAGGTTTGAAAGCGATTAAACAGAGTTAATTTTTGAGCAATTTTGATGAAAAAACGCGAAAATAACCATGAAGGAAGCGTTTTATCGAAAAAAGGACTTCAGATTCGTGTTCAGCACCCCGAAAACCCCTTAGAGAGTAGGTTTGAAAGCGATTAAACAGAGTTAATTTTTGAGCAATTTTGATGAAAAAACGCGAAAATAACCATGAAGGAAGCGTTTTATCGAAAAAAGGACTTCAGATTCGTGTTCAGCACCCCGAAAACCCCTTAGAGAGTAGGTTTGAAAGCGATTAAACAGAGTTAATTTTTGAGCAATTTTGATGAAAAAACGCGAAAATAACCATGAAGGAAGCGTTTTATCGAAAAAAGGACTTCAGATTCGTGTTCAGCACCCCGAAAAACCCCTTAGAGAGTAGGTTTGAAAGCGATTAAACAGAGTTAATTTAGCAATTTTGATGAAAAAACGCGAAAATAACCATGAAGGAAGCGTTTTATCGAAAAAAGGACTTCAGATTCGTGTTCAGCACCCCGAAAAACCCCTTAGAGAGTAGGTTTGAAAGCGATTAAACAGAGTTAATTTTTGAGCAATTTTGATGAAAAAACGCGAAAATAACCATGAAGGAAGCGTTTTATCGAAAAAAGGACTTCAGATTCGTGTTCAGCACCCCGAAAACCCCTTAGAGAGTAGGTTTGAAAGCGATTAAACAGAGTTAATTTTTGAGCAATTTTGATGAAAAAACGCGAAAATAACCATGAAGGAAGCGTTTTATCGAAAAAAGGACTTCAGATTCGTGTTCAGCACCCCGAAAACCCCTTAGAGAGTAGGTTTGAAAGCGATTAAACAGAGTTAATTTTTGAGCAATTTTGATGAAAAAACGCGAAAATAACCATGAAGGAAGCGTTTTATCGAAAAAAGGACTTCAGATTCGTGTTCAGCACCCCGAAAACCCCTTAGAGAGTAGGTTTGAAAGCGATTAAACAGAGTTAATTTTTGAGCAATTTTGATGAAAAAACGCGAAAATAACCATGAAGGAAGCGTTTTATCGAAAAAAGGACTTCAGATTCGTGTTCAGCACCCCGAAAACCCCTTAGAGAGTAGGTTTGAAAGCGATTAAACAGAGTTAATTTTTGAGCAATTTTGATGAAAAAACGCGAAAATAACCATGAAGGAAGCGTTTTATCGAAAAAAGGACTTCAGATTCGTGTTCAGCACCCCGAAAAACCCCTTAGAGAGTAGGTTTGAAAGCGATTAAACAGAGTTAATTTTTGAGCAATTTTGATGAAAAAACGCGAAAATAACCATGAAGGAAGCGTTTTATCGAAAAAAGGACTTCAGATTCGTGTTCAGCACCCCGAAAAACCCCTTAGAGAGTAGGTTTGAAAGCGATTAAACAGAGTTAATTTTTGAGCAATTTTGATGAAAAAACGCGAAAATAACCATGAAGGAAGCGTTTTATCGAAAAAAGGACTTCAGATTCGTGTTCAGCACCCCGAAAACCCCTTAGAGAGTAGGTTTGAAAGCGATTAAACAGAGTTAATTTTTGAGCAATTTTGATGAAAAAACGCGAAAATAACCATGAAGGAAGCGTTTTATCGAAAAAAGGACTTCAGATTCGTGTTCAGCACCCCGAAAAACCCCTTAGAGAGTAGGTTTGAAAGCGATTAAACAGAGTTAATTTTTGAGCAATTTTGATGAAAAAACGCGAAAATAACCATGAAGGAAGCGTTTTATCGAAAAAAGGACTTCAGATTCGTGTTCAGCACCCCGAAAACCCCTTAGAGAGTAGGTTTGAAAGCGATTAAACAGAGTTAATTTTTGAGCAATTTTGATGAAAAAACGCGAAAATAACCATGAAGGAAGCGTTTTATCGAAAAAAGGACTTCAGATTCGTGTTCAGCACCCCGAAAAACCCCTTAGAGAGTAGGTTTGAAAGCGATTAAACAGAGTTTATTTTTGAGCAATTTTGATGAAAAAACGCGAAAATAACCATGAAGGAAGCGTTTTATCGAAAAAAGGACTTCAGATTCGTGTTCAGCACCCCGAAAACCCCTTAGAGAGTAGGTTTGAAAGCGATTAAACAGAGTTAATTTTTGAGCAATTTTGATGAAAAAACGCGAAAATAACCATGAAGGAAGCGTTTTATCGAAAAAAGGACTTCAGATTCGTGTTCAGCACCCCGAAAACCCCTTAGAGAGTAGGTTTGAAAGCGATTAAACAGAGTTAATTTTTGAGCAATTTTGATGAAAAAACGCGAAAATAACCATGAAGGAAGCGTTTTATCGAAAAAAGGACTTCAGATTCGTGTTCAGCACCCCGAAAAACCCCTTAGAGAGTAGGTTTGAAAGCGATTAAACAGAGTTAATTTTTGAGCAATTTTGATGAAAAAACGCGAAAATAACCATGAAGGAAGCGTTTTATCGAAAAAAGGACTTCAGATTCGTGTTCAGCACCCCGAAAACCCCTAGAGAGTAGGTTTGAAAGCGATTAAACAGAGTTAATTTTTGAGCAATTTTGATGAAAAAACGCGAAAATAACCATGAAGGAAGCGTTTTATCGAAAAAAGGACTTCAGATTCGTGTTCAGCACCCCGAAAAACCCCTTAGAGAGTAGGTTTGAAAGCGATTAAACAGAGTTAATTTTTGAGCAATTTTGATGAAAAAACGCGAAAATAACCATGAAGGAAGCGTTTTATCGAAAAAAGGACTTCAGATTCGTGTTCAGCACCCCGAAAACCCCTTAGAGAGTAGGTTTGAAAGCGATTAAACAGAGTTAATTTTTGAGCAATTTTGATGAAAAAACGCGAAAATAACCATGAAGGAAGCGTTTTATCGAAAAAAGGACTTCAGATTCGTGTTCAGCACCCCGAAAAACCCCTTAGAGAGTAGGTTTGAAAGCGATTAAACAGAGTTAATTTTTGAGCAATTTTGATGAAAAAACGCGAAAATAACCATGAAGAAGCGTTTTATCGAAAAAAGGACTTCAGATTCGTGTTCAGCACCCCGAAAAACCCCTTAGAGAGTAGGTTTGAAAGCGATTAAACAGAGTTAATTTTTGAGCAATTTTGATGAAAAAACGCGAAAATAACCATGAAGGAAGCGTTTTATCGAAAAAAGGACTTCAGATTCGTGTTCAGCACCCCGAAAACCCCTTAGAGAGTAGGTTTGAAAGCGATTAAACAGAGTTAATTTTTGAGCAATTTTGATGAAAAAACGCGAAAATAACCATGAAGGAAGCGTTTTATCGAAAAAAGGACTTCAGATTCGTGTTCAGCACCCCGAAAAACCCCTTAGAGAGTAGGTTTGAAAGCGATTAAACAGAGTTAATTTTTGAGCAATTTTGATGAAAAAACGCGAAAATAACCATGAAGGAAGCGTTTTATCGAAAAAAGGACTTCAGATTCGTGTTCAGCACCCCGAAAAACCCCTTAGAGAGTAGGTTTGAAAGCGATTAAACAGAGTTAATTTTTGAGCAATTTTGATGAAAAAACGCGAAAATAACCATGAAGGAAGCGTTTTATCGAAAAAAGGACTTCAGATTCGTGTTCAGCACCCCGAAAAACCCCTTAGAGAGTAGGTTTGAAAGCGATTAAACAGAGTTAATTTTTGAGCAATTTTGATGAAAAAACGCGAAAATAACCATGAAGGAAGCGTTTTATCGAAAAAAGGACTTCAGATTCGTGTTCAGCACCCCGAAAACCCCTTAGAGAGTAGGTTTGAAAGCGATTAAACAGAGTTAATTTTTGAGCAATTTTGATGAAAAAACGCGAAAATAACCATGAAGGAAGCGTTTTATCGAAAAAAGGACTTCAGATTCGTGTTCAGCACCCCGAAAACCCCTTAGAGAGTAGGTTTGAAAGCGATTAAACAGAGTTAATTTTTGAGCAATTTTGATGAAAAAACGCGAAAATAACCATGAAGGAAGCGTTTTATCGAAAAAAGGACTTCAGATTCGTGTTCAGCACCGAAAACCCCTTAGAGAGTAGGTTTGAAAGCGATTAAACAGAGTTAATTTTTGAGCAATTTTGATGAAAAAACGCGAAAATAACCATGAAGGAAGCGTTTTATCGAAAAAAGGACTTCAGATTCGTGTTCAGCACCCCGAAAACCCCTTAGAGAGTAGGTTTGAAAGCGATTAAACAGAGTTAATTTTTGAGCAATTTTGATGAAAAAACGCGAAAATAACCATGAAGGAAGCGTTTTATCGAAAAAAGGACTTCAGATTCGTGTTCAGCACCCCGAAAACCCCTTAGAGAGTAGGTTTGAAAGCGATTAAACAGAGTTAATTTTTGAGCAATTTTGATGAAAAAACGCGAAAATAACCATGAAGGAAGCGTTTTATCGAAAAAAGGACTTCAGATTCGTGTTCAGCACCCCGAAAAACCCCTTAGAGAGTAGGTTTGAAAGCGATTAAACAGAGTTAATTTTTGAGCAATTTTGATGAAAAAACGCGAAAATAACCATGAAGGAAGCGTTTTATCGAAAAAAGGACTTCAGATTCGTGTTCAGCACCCCGAAAACCCCTTAGAGAGTAGGTTTGAAAGCGATTAAACAGAGTTAATTTTTGAGCAATTTTGATGAAAAAACGCGAAAATAACCATGAAGGAAGCGTTTTATCGAAAAAAGGACTTCAGATTCGTGTTCAGCACCCCGAAAACCCCTTAGAGAGTAGGTTTGAAAGCGATTAAACAGAGTTAATTTTTGAGCAATTTTGATGAAAAAACGCGAAAATAACCATGAAGGAAGCGTTTTATCGAAAAAAGGACTTCAGATTCGTGTTCAGCACCCCGAAAACCCCTTAGAGAGTAGGTTTGAAAGCGATTAAACAGAGTTAATTTTTGAGCAATTTTGATGAAAAAACGCGAAAATAACCATGAAGGAAGCGTTTTATCGAAAAAAGGACTTCAGATTCGTGTTCAGCACCCCGAAAAACCCCTTAGAGAGTAGGTTTGAAAGCGATTAAACAGAGTTAATTTTTGAGCAATTTTGATGAAAAAACGCGAAAATAACCATGAAGGAAGCGTTTTATCGAAAAAAGGACTTCAGATTCGTGTTCAGCACCCCGAAAAACCCCTTAGAGAGTAGGTTTGAAAGCGATTAAACAGAGTTAATTTTTGAGCAATTTTGATGAAAAAACGCGAAAATAACCATGAAGGAAGCGTTTTATCGAAAAAAGGACTTCAGATTCGTGTTCAGCACCCCGAAAACCCCTTAGAGAGTAGGTTTGAAAGCGATTAAACAGAGTTAATTTTTGAGCAATTTTGATGAAAAAACGCGAAAATAACCATGAAGGAAGCGTTTTATCGAAAAAAGGACTTCAGATTCGTGTTCAGCACCCCGAAAAACCCCTTAGAGAGTAGGTTTGAAAGCGATTAAACAGAGTTAATTTTTGAGCAATTTTGATGAAAAAACGCGAAAATAACCATGAAGGAAGCGTTTTATCGAAAAAAGGACTTCAGATTCGTGTTCAGCACCCCGAAAACCCCTTAGAGAGTAGGTTTGAAAGCGATTAAACAGAGTTAATTTTTGAGCAATTTTGATGAAAAAACGCGAAAATAACCATGAAGGAAGCGTTTTATCGAAAAAAGGACTTCAGATTCGTGTTCAGCACCCCGAAAACCCCTTAGAGAGTAGGTTTGAAAGCGATTAAACAGAGTTAATTTTTGAGCAATTTTGATGAAAAAACGCGAAAATAACCATGAAGGAAGCGTTTTATCGAAAAAAGGACTTCAGATTCGTGTTCAGCACCCCGAAAACCCCTTAGAGAGTAGGTTTGAAAGCGATTAAACAGAGTTAATTTTTGAGCAATTTTGATGAAAAAACGCGAAAATAACCATGAAGGAAGCGTTTTATCGAAAAAAGGACTTCAGATTCGTGTTCAGCACCCCGAAAACCCCTTAGAGAGTAGGTTTGAAAGCGATTAAACAGAGTTTATTTTTGAGCAATTTTGATGAAAAAACGCGAAAATAACCATGAAGGAAGCGTTTTATCGAAAAAAGGACTTCAGATTCGTGTTCAGCACCCCGAAAACCCCTTAGAGAGTAGGTTTGAAAGCGATTAAACAGAGTTAATTTTTGAGCAATTTTGATGAAAAAACGCGAAAATAACCATGAAGGAAGCGTTTTATCGAAAAAAGGACTTCAGATTCGTGTTCAGCACCCCGAAAACCCCTTAGAGAGTAGGTTTGAAAGCGATTAAACAGAGTTTATTTTTGAGCAATTTTGATGAAAAAACGCGAAAATAACCATGAAGGAAGCGTTTTATCGAAAAAAGGACTTCAGATTCGTGTTCAGCACCCCGAAAACCCCTTAGAGAGTAGGTTTGAAAGCGATTAAACAGAGTTAATTTTTGAGCAATTTTGATGAAAAAACGCGAAAATAACCATGAAGGAAGCGTTTTATCGAAAAAAGGACTTCAGATTCGTGTTCAGCACCCCGAAAACCCCTTAGAGAGTAGGTTTGAAAGCGATTAAACAGAGTTAATTTTTGAGCAATTTTGATGAAAAAACGCGAAAATAACCATGAAGGAAGCGTTTTATCGAAAAAAGGACTTCAGATTCGTGTTCAGCACCCCGAAAACCCCTTAGAGAGTAGGTTTGAAAGCGATTAAACAGAGTTAATTTTTGAGCAATTTTGATGAAAAAACGCGAAAATAACCATGAAGGAAGCGTTTTATCGAAAAAAGGACTTCAGATTCGTGTTCAGCACCCCGAAAAACCCCTTAGAGAGTAGGTTTGAAAGCGATTAAACAGAGTTAATTTTTGAGCAATTTTGATGAAAAAACGCGAAAATAACCATGAAGGAAGCGTTTTATCGAAAAAAGGACTTCAGATTCGTGTTCAGCACCCCGAAAAACCCCTTAGAGAGTAGGTTTGAAAGCGATTAAACAGAGTTAATTTTTGAGCAATTTTGATGAAAAAACGCGAAAATAACCATGAAGGAAGCGTTTTATCGAAAAAAGGACTTCAGATTCGTGTTCAGCACCCCGAAAAACCCCTTAGAGAGTAGGTTTGAAAGCGATTAAACAGAGTTAATTTTTGAGCAATTTTGATGAAAAAACGCGAAAATAACCATGAAGGAAGCGTTTTATCGAAAAAAGGACTTCAGATTCGTGTTCAGCACCCCGAAAACCCCTTAGAGAGTAGGTTTGAAAGCGATTAAACAGAGTTAATTTTTGAGCAATTTTGATGAAAAAACGCGAAAATAACCATGAAGAAGCGTTTTATCGAAAAACGGACTTCAGACTGTGTTCAGCACCCCGAAAACCCCTTAGAGCGCAGGGTTTGAAAGCGATTAAACTGAGTTAATTTTTGATCAATTTTGATGAAAAAACGCGAAAATAACCATGAAGGAAGCGTTTTATCGAAAAACGGACTTCAGATTCGTGTTCAGCACCCCGAAAACCCTTAGAGAGTAGGTTTGAAAAAGCGATTAAACAGAGTTTATTTTTGAGCAATTTTGATGAAAAAACGCGAAAATAACCATGAAGGAAGCGTTTTATCGAAAAAAGGACTTCAGATTCGTGTTCAGCACCCCGAAAAACCCCTTAGAGAGTAGGTTTGAAAGCGATTAAACAGAGTTTATTTTTGAGCAATTTTGATGAAAAAACGCGAAAATAACCATGAAGGAAGCGTTTTATCGAAAAAAAGGACTTCAGATTCGTGTTCAGCACCCCGAAAAACCCCTTAGAGAGTAGGTTTGAAAGCGATTAAACAGAGTTTATTTTTGAGCAATTTTGATGAAAAAACGCGAAAATAACCATGAAGGAAGCGTTTTATCGAAAAAAGGACTTCAGATTCGTGTTCAGCACCGAAAACCCCTTTAGAGAGTAGGTTTGAAAGCGATTAAACAGAGTTTATTTTTGAGCAATTTTGATGAAAAAAAACGCGAAAATAACCATGAAGGAAGCGTTTTATCGAAAAAAGGACTTCAGATTCGTGTTCAGCACCCCGAAAAACCCCTTAGAGAGTAGGTTTGAAAGCAATTAAACAGAGTTTATTTTTGAGCAATTTTGATGAAAAAACGCGAAAATAACCATGAAGGAAGCGTTTTATCGAAAAAGGACTTCAGATTCGTGTTCAGCACCCCCGAAAACCCCTTAGAGAGTAGGTTTGAAAGCGATTAAACAGAGTTTATTTTTGAGCAATTTTGATGAAAAAACGCGAAAATAACCATGAAGGAAGCGTTTTATCGAAAAAAGGACTTCAGATTCGTGTTCAGCACCCCGAAAAACCCCTTAGAGAGTAGGTTTGAAAGCGATTAAACAGAGTTTATTTTTGAGCAATTTTGATGAAAAAACGCGAAAATAACCATGAAGGAAGCGTTTTATCGAAAAAAGGACTTCAGATTCGTGTTCAGCACCCCGAAAACCCCTTAGAGAGTAGGTTTGAAAGCGATTAAACAGAGTTTATTTTTGAGCAATTTTGATGAAAAAACGCGAAAATGACCATGAAGGAAGCGTTTTATCGAAAAACGGACTTCAGATTCGTGTTCAGCACCCCGAAAACCCCTTAGAGAGTAGGTTTGAAAGCGATTAAACAGAGTTTATTTTTGAGCAATTTTGATGAAAAAAACGCGAAAATAACCATGAAGGAAGCGTTTTATCGAAAAAAAGGACTTCAGATTCGTGTTCAGCACCCCGAAAACCCCTTAGAGAGTAGGTTTGAAAGCGATTAAACAGAGTTTATTTTTGAGCAATTTTGATGAAAAAACGCGAAAATAACCATGAAGGAAGCGTTTTATCGAAAAAGGACTTCAGATTCGTTTGAAAGCGATTAAACAGAGTTTATTTTTGAGCAATTTGATGAAAAAACGCGAAAATAACCATGAAGGAAGCGTTTTATCGAAAAAGGACTTCAGATTCGTGTTCAGCACCCCGAAAAACCCCTTAGAGAGTAGGTTTGAAAGCGATTAAACAGAGTTTATTTTTGAGCAATTTTGATGAAAAAACGCGAAAATAACCATGAAGGAAGCGTTTTATCGAAAAAAGGACTTCAGATTCGTGTTCAGCACCCCGAAAAACCCCTTAGAGAGTAGGTTTGAAAACGATTAAACAGAGTTAATTTTTGAGCAATTTTGATGAAAAAACGCGAAAATAACCATGAAGGAAGCGTTTTATCGAAAAAAGGACTTCAGATTCGTGTTCAGCACCCCGAAAAACCCCTTAGAGAGTAGGTTTGAAAGCGATTAAACAGAGTTAATTTTTGAGCAATTTTGATGAAAAAACGCGAAAATAACCATGAAGGAAGCGTTTTATCGAAAAAAGGACTTCAGATTCGTGTTCAGCACCCCCGAAAAACC
>JAVIWC010001647.1:0-10334 GCA_031894815.1 Creontiades dilutus
ATCTAGCAATAGATAAAAAGCACTAAAATCTCCTCAAAAATTGTTGAAAATTGTTAAAATTCAGAATATTTGTACGAGTAAAGAATATTTTGGTTAATTATTCAACAATAGGCCATTGTAATCGCTCTTGAAAAAAATTCTCAACCCCCCTGAAAATTTCATGGTTTACGTTTCAAAGGGTGTAGAATCCAAATCTGCAATAAAAAACGCTGCAAATTCTTTCACCGGGGTTTATTATTCAATTGGCTTGTGTTCATGATTTGAATTTCTACTAAGCTTTGGAGTGTGCGTGTTCCACAGGTGATAGAGCGATTATTGAATTTCATGAGATATGCATAGAACACGTAAATCGGTTCTCAACCAAAATACCTATTTGGATTGATCAGTTGATCGTATTTGTGTCCCTCCTGAAATTCAATAATCGCTCTATCACCTGTGAAACTCGCACACTCCAAAGCTCAGTAGAAATTCAAATCATGAACGCAAGGTAATTGAATAATAAACCCCAGTGAAAGAATTTGTTTTTTTTTTTTTTTTTTTTTTTTTTTTTTCAAGAGCGATTACAATGGAAAAATATTTTATTTGAAAAATTTTAAATTTCGTGAGACGGAGCATGCATATCAGAATGCTTCAACCCCTGTATCAGCTACAAACCCTTTTAGGAGTTCACTCCAGTATCCACATCCACTACATCACTAGGTTACTGCGATCAAAACAAAACAAAAAACGCTGTTGTTTTTGTTTTGATCGCAGTAACCTAGTGATGTAGTGAATGTGGGTGCAAATGTTGGCACCATAAATCGGGCCATACACCGGGAATGGTTTGAGCTATGGACCTGGGGAGGGGCTCATTCGATTCCTCGTGGAAAGATCTTCAAAAAGAGTCCAAATTTAGGGCGCCTTGACTTTTGTTGAGGTTTTCAGGGATTTTACAAAACTTTGACAACCGTTAAGTGGCACTTTAAATTGAGTGAGAGAGCTGGCTAAAGAATTGGGACGTTGTCGGACCAACATGGAGTTTTCCTGAAAATTTCAGATTTTTTGCTCCAGCCGTTCGAGAGAAAACGTGCGTTTTCAAAAAGGACGGGAAAAGTTTTTATTGCAGATTTGGATCCTACATCCTTTGAAATTAAACCATAAAATTTCCACGGGGTGTTAGAAAATTGTTTTTCAAGATCGATTACAATAGTTTATTATTGAATAATAAACCAAAATGTGGAATGGATTACGATCGATACACTTATTTCTGGGGGTTTTCGAGGGGTCGGAACCACTGAGTGGCACGCGCCTGGGTGTGTCCGGAGGCTGTGACCGATTTCCCAACAGACGGGTCCCTGTTGTTGCGAATTAGTTGTAGAATCGACCCTTGACGTGAGCCCAGTCGAGTTTAATACTCCCTGTATAAAGAAATCTGAAAATGAATTACTATTGTGAACGTTTCTACACTATCAGAAACGAAAAATGCATCCCCACCACCTAGTGCGGCCGAGTGATGGCTATCATTCTCCGAAACTTTAGTTAAAATGGCTGAGATCACGAGGTGCGTCAATATTCTTCCACATCCCTCGTAACGCAATCCGCTTTGGTTAGATCATCAAAAGGGTGAATCGGCGATTCCGCTGAAATGTCGCGGCGCCTGATCCCGTCCGATTGGCCGTTTGAGCCGACAAAGGCGTCGCCTCGGACCTTTGTGGAACTGTCAGCTAAGCCATCGCGGGAGGTTTCGAACCTCCAACGCCCGATTGCCAACGACGATGCCCAAAGGTTGGGGAACCGCTAATTGCGGCAAATATTGTTAGAAGCGAGCGTTCTCTTAGCAATCTCTTTAGTGTGGGATGGACCTCTTAGCTATCTCCGTGACTTTGGATCAAACATCAAAAGATTTGACCGCGATCAATTTTCAACATTCCCAATTATAAATGGACAAATAACGAACAAATAAATTACCTCGACTCATCACTGGATACATTGTGATAAACAAAGTGGTTAGCAATGCACGCCGTTACAGGGACGTCACTATATCCAGGTTTTCTATTATCAATTTCAAGTCAGTATTAACATCAAATGTATTTTTAAAACTACCGTGAGAAAATTCTCAATGAAACTTGATGACAAAATAACGAAAATCGTCGCTATTCGGCCTCCACTTTTCCTAGTTTACGAAACCGGTGCTGTTGTATCCGAGAGACCCCCGTTAGATGTGGTGTTGATCGGGATCATTACTTTGAGTAATGAATAATTTATCCGATTACTGCTTCGAATCCCTTGCCTCACCTATATCTACTTTTTAATAAGTCATTGTCCGCTAGTATTCCCTTCTCGCTGGAAGTCGTCCTTTGTTACTCCAATCCATAAGGGAGGGGGACCGACATAAGAAACTACAGACCAATATGCACCATTTCCACGATACCTAAATTATTCGAAAAGCTTGTTACAGACCAGATGACAATCGCCATTACCATCCCAGAACAACATCGACTACTTCAAAGTGGTAATCGTTAAAAACGCATCAGGTCGACTTGATTATGACCGACTTCTCCAAGGCTTTTGACAAGCTGTCTCATCAGGTTATAATATCTGTACTTCGATTGGGGATCTTTTTTCCGAGTATTAGCTAAATGAATGATAACACGAACAAAACGATTCACATGTACACTGCTGTTTCTGTTGGTTATCAATAGTGTGAGTATGGTGCTAAGCGAAGTCATATCCTTATTTGCTGATGACTTGAAATTGTTTCGGATTAATGTCGGGTTTTAATTATGCACTGTCTGTTTTGCTCAGACAATAGTTTAGTCAATTTCGAAGTGTGATTACACTTTTTGAACAGTCCATGAATATTCAAATTCGTTACTAAGAAGAGTCACGTCCGCTCGGGATCTTGGAGTGCTTTTAGATACGCAGCTCACCTTCACTGACCACATCACATCGATTTCTTCCCGTGCAATGCGTGCTTCGGGATTCGTATGTTCACCCATCCCGGCTATAACCCTTTATGTTTCTAGTTGCCCCTATAATGGAATTTCAACTGTGATTTGGACTTTTGGAAAGACATCGTCGTTTTCCGTTACGATCGCATTCAAGCTTCATATGCCAATGGACTTCATAAGCTAAGGCTATTGACAGGCAGTGCGGAATGTACCCCCTCTAGTCAGAAGATGTCCGACAATTTAGATACAATGTCTGAATAATCGAGTCGATTGTATTCTGGAAATGATAATTTCATTGTTTCGAGCAATCTATGGACATCCTTCTCGCCGACAAACTACATGTACCACCGCCCTCTGTCATCAAACTTTGCTAAACGAATACCGGAAATGATTTCTTCAGAGTAATCCGCCTGAAAGTGAAGCAAAAAACTGTGCCCAACTTTGGACTATAAATGGTGAATTGTTCTTCTCTCTTTTTTTTGTATTCTTTTTTTCCATTCCCACAAAACTGTAAACCAAGTTAAGTGAATTTGGTGATTTATACACATATGACTAATGTATTGGGCTTGCCCGTTTTATTGAAATAAATAAATAAATAAATAAAACGTGCGAATTCTTTCACTGGGGCTTATTGTTTAATTGGCTTACGTTCATGATTTGAATTTCTACTAAGCTTTGGAGTGTGCGTGGTTCACAAATGATAAAGCGATTATTGAATTTCAGGAGATATGCATAGAGCACGTTAATCTGTTCTCAACCAAAATACCTATTTGGATTCATCAGCTGATTATATTTGTGTGCCTTTTTTTTTCAAGACCGATTACAATGGTTTATAATTGAATAATAAACCAAAACTTAATTATAATGGGTAATCGCATTTTTAAAACTTTCCTAATCGGACAAGGAAAATACGAAAATTTGCTGCTAGTAGGTATAGAGAACTCTTGATGGATCGCCCTTCAGAAAATCCCACCCATCACCACATCAAATTCGAAAATTTAAAGTTTATTGTACTCGAGAATTTTGTTAAAAAAATAATAATAATAAATACAACAATTTATCACTGATAACCCCTCTATTCACCCCGTTCCATAATTATATTCGAGAGATCTGAAATATTATTCAAAACAATGCCAAAGTTCTTGATCGAAAATTAAGAATCAGGAAAATTGGCACTGTGAGCAGCACTTAAATGGATTGTCCATTAACTCTCTATTTTCCTTCCCTGCAGAAAATTCAAAATCTGTGGGGTTTTGTTGATAGATAGATAGATTCTTTATTGCCTATCGGATAAACATCCATAACAAACATAATACAAATTACAGGTGCTCATATAAATCTAAAAAGGAAAATATATCTTCACAGATTAGCTAGGGTACACACGAATCACAACAAAATAAATGGATGTCTAATTAGGAGCCAAGAATTAGAAGTCTTATCTCACAGGCCTCTCTTAAATAGAAAAACAATCTGTTGATCACATCACGATCACTTGAAATGAGAAATCGTTTATATTGTTCCTCAAACGAGCACTGGTAATAGGAACTTCAGTCGAGGGTTAGACAGCATGGGGGACTGAATGATAAAATGGATGGCTGAGTCACTCACAGCCCAGTTGCAGATGGGACACGCTGGTGGATAGAAATCAATGCGAACCCCCGCAACCAAGACCCTTGGTACATGCTTTCCAAAAACCCGGGTCTGAGCCAATTATCGCGTGATGGAAGCCGGCCAGTCTTGAGTAAGATAATTCTGAGGCTGAAGCGATGATTCCTGGAGGGCTACCGAACCGTAGTCTAGGCAGGCATCTGAGGATTTCGCCATTTGCAGACGAAATTCAGGGAAGACATGAGGCTACTAGCATCAGTTCAATGTCATCGGGCAGACTCAGTCCAAAAGACTCCAGGAAATTCTTCAACTGCTTGAACCAGTTATACCTGGGATCGCATGATTTTGTAGCACAAGTAGACCAGAATCAGGGCAGAACAAACAAGACAAAAGTTTTGAAATCAATAAAATTAAATTTAAAAGGGGAAGAAATAATATTTTCCACAATTACCGCATCAATTCATCCAGTTTCATTATGAAACTTGACTGGAATGAAATATTTTTAAACACTTAAACGAAATCCTGATTGGACAGGAAAAGAATTCCACGGATTGGTCGAGATACTCGCTTGAGATTGAAATGATTGGCTATCACCCCCTCCATATTGAAGGTTGTTTCATAACCAGATTAAAATTGTGATCGAGGGAAATGAGAATCATGGGTTAGGGACAGGGATGGGCAGGATCTTAATCATGAATAAGATTAAAATCTTAATCACAGAAAAAGAGTATGATTCAAATCATAATCAAAGCGTATGATTAAGAAAACTTTCTTCAGGAAGCTGTGACTAATCATAGAAATCTGAGATTATCCGCTGAAATCTGAGATTAATCGCTGAAATCTGTGATTAATCACTGATCGTTGTGATTCGGTTTTTCCCGAAAAAACCCACACTGTGTATAAAGATTTCATTTTCGTAGACGTTTTGATCTACAAGCAATGAAACTCATAGCAAACCATTTACGATCTATCGGACATAGTTTCCAAAAATGTCGTCCAAAACAGATGAAACCTGTAGAAATGAAGCTCACACATACACACAGCCATGCAACGAAAGTATTCAGAATGTCTAAAATACAAAATGAGAATGGAGAATTAGGTTTTGGAGGATAATATTGAAATCCCGAAAGTGAAAACATTGCCTCCCCTTAATACAGGTACCGCTTAGTACCATGCTCCAAGTTTTGAGATCTGGGTCAACAAGGGGCTAGACCTACCCCTCCTTCAAGACCTAACGGTCGTGCGGGTCAGGTATAACCACGGCGCCGTCCTAATCACCACAGTTTCCTAGTTAACCTGTGGGAAGCGAAAGCATTGGTTCCCCTCTTGGGAAAAAAAACTACCTACTTCTCGCGCGAATCGAAAGTTCCATTTATTTTGATTTTGAGTTTCAGACCATCTTGTACAGTTTTAGTTTAATTGGGTCCATGGGTTTTGGATTTAAAACATAATTATTAGGTTTTTATTAGATAGTGCTAACATAACGGATCATAATATTATGGTTTAAATTTATATGATGATTGATGGTTTATGTGTTCGTTGTCGATGTTTCCAGACGAATTACAGGAGCGTAGGTGATTTATCAATTATCTTAAATATTATTTAATAATATTTAATATGTTAATATTATTTAAGATAGGTAATTGACAAATCACCTACGCTCCAGTAATTCCTTTGAGAACATCGACAACTAATACATAAACCTGTGGGTATAATAGTTCAACAAATTGAATTCTAATTGAATCCTGGATCAAAGACTTTTAATCGAGCCAAATTTATCAGTAATGTTTGGGCTCAAGACGATTTTACAGCTATCTATCAATTGAGTCGCAGTCCTCCAAAAGTGTTGGAATTTCTTATAGGACGATCATGCTTATTTTCGTACGTGTACCATTGAAAGTTTTCATCTGTTAATTTTCGTTTTGCTTCCGAGTCTACCAAGGTAGCGGAAGCATTGTTTTCACTTTCGGAATGTGAAAATTGTTTTGTCTCCAAAATCAAAAATTCCACTCGCATTTTGCGTTTTAGACCTTTCTGAACAATTTTGGTTCCGTGTCTGTCTGTCTGTGAGTCTGTCTGTCTGTCAGCAAATCCTTGTTACGCGCATAACTCCGGAGTTCTTGACCGATTTCGATGAAAATTTCAGGGATTGTTCGGTTTGATGTGTAGATGGTCCCCTATGAGTTTCATGACCCCCGAATCAATAGTAGCCTCTGCGCATGCGCAAACGTGAAATCCTTGTTACGCGCATAACTCCGCGAGTTCTTGACTGATTTCGATGAAATTTTCAGGGATTGTTCGGACTGATGTAAAGATGGTCCTAGTGAGTAATAAAGAGAAAATAAAGTTTTATCCTCGAGCTTGGATCGAACCATATTGAACCATCATTGAACGATGCATATATTTTATTTTTCGAAATGCTTTAATGTCAATTGATCACTTTATTTATCAATCCATTCAGCGTCAATTTGTCAACTGTCAATTTATATTTTTTAGCCTCGATCTATACAGTCATGTTATGGATACGAGGAAGCTATGTGCCACACCCACTTTTTTTTTTTTTTTTTTCAATAGAGGTTGGTTGAAAATTCATTACTGGACTGACAGTATATCAAAAGATGTGTCCATTTCACCGTTTGTGTCGGGGTCTCCATCGTGGCATACCGACTAAAAAACACCGTTCCTCTCGTCTTTTACGACTGCTTTTTAGCATTACTTCGGAACTGTCCAGTTTTTAACCTCGTGATGGCCCCTCCTGGTCTTCACTACTCCTGGCTCATTCCCAGCTTCTGTTCACTTCCTTCTCTTAGAGCACCATAGTTATATATGTGCTGATTTTACTCCAGTTCTCCGCAGATTGTATCATCTTTTCTATTACCGTTTCTGGGCTAAAATCACCTATTACTCCAACCAATTCCTGCCTTAGCTGCTGCCATTTTGGGCATATGAAGAATGTGTGCTCTACATCATCGTCCCCCATTCGGCAGTACACACACCTTGCCTCGGAAGTCTTCCCTATTTTCTTTAGGAACGACCGATAATAACCATGCCCTTTCAGGAACTGGGTTAAATAGTAATTAACAGTGCCCTGTTTCCTCTCCGTCCATTTTTGCACTTCCCCGATCAGACGTGCTGTCCACCTTCTACGAGTTTCAGCTGCCCATCTCTGCTGAAATTTTTGCAGGGTCTCTGCACTCTCCTCTTTTTTAACTTCTCTGGCCGCATGTTCTTGCTTTCTGGCATGAACCCGCTTCCTCTCATCAGCCAAAAGGTCGATTGGTACAACACCCGCAATAACCTGCTGGTCCAGACACAGTCTGATAGGCACTGCAGATGCGCAACGCACCCCTCCTTTGGACCGCCTTCATCCTAAAGGCGTACTTTTTATATCTCAGCGCCTCTGCCCAGATTTCCGCCCCATACAACATGATAGCCTCCGTTGTCCGCATGAGCAGCCTCCTCTCTGCTGGTGATGGTCCTTCCACATTGGCCATGAGCCTACTCAATTACCTAGTTACAACACGATATGCTTCTCCATCTTGAACGTTTATTTGCCACACATTATTGTTCCACCTTAATCTAATTCATGATTAAGATTTTGCCCATCCCTGGTTGGCGATAATCAAGTGATAATGGGATAAGAGTGTATTTTGGTGATTACATGCACGCATTCTAGCGGGTGAGCGTACGACTAGGTGTGCTCCCTGAAACTTCAAGCGGTTTATTTCGCGGAGCTCTCACTGGTTCATTCTATGGACCTAATTAGAATCAACGATTCTCCACGTTAGGTCCTTCCATTCGGAGCATGGCTGACTCGTGCTCCCCGACAACAAACCCCTAACCCCCCTTTCCATACTCAAAACTCCAACATCCTCTCAACCATCCTCAGGCTTTCTTTGGCGTGCGGATTTGAAAATCTTCTGCTCTTCAATGAAAATTCATGGGGGAAAGTTGGAAAACAGTATGATAATGATAACAGTATGATACTTTTGATACTTTTGATTATTATCAGGTATGTTTTTCATTTTGGGCAGAGGGTACAGATGCGCCTCTACTCCTGTCAGTAACTGACCCTGACTATATCCCAAAAACTGGTTAAAAACGAGGTATTCCAAATTATTTACTATCTTTGGCAAGTGGGATGTCATTTCCTAGTAATTCCTGATGCTGAATCGACAGGGATAAATTTCCAGTGATCAACGTAAGAGGGCTATCTAATACAGAAAGGATAATTATCATTAAAGGTAATAATTTGTAACGTTCTTACATTGTATTTTTCTCAACCTAAATGTTGAAAATTCCACACTGTCAATAGTCGACCAGTTGACAGGCAACTTAGTGTAATCAATCTTTCACCAAAGTTTTCAATCAACGTTGATTCACGAAAGATTTCTGCTGATGATCAACGATGCTCGATTTCACCTACTCCAGTTCACATAAATCAACGATCAAGCGCTCAACGTCAAAGATCAAAACCAACGTAATTTGGGTGGCTGGCGTCTTAAACAAAGATTAAAACCAGTTATCCGCCATGTTTGTTTGCATTCCCAAATTCTTTTTTGGATCCATTGTGGTATTTTCCCTTTTTTGTGTTGTTTTTCGTTAGTTACACAGAAAGTGAACCTGAGGAACCTGCCACAGACTATTCATTATGTACTCAAGAAAATTCAATTTCTCTAATACCGAAAGAACGTTACGTTTTCTATCTCCCTAGTGTGTCGAAAGAAATATTATAGGTTGGTTTTAAAGAACATTTTATAGAAACGTTTTAAATTTATGTTTACTAGTAACAATGTAAATATTTATAGCATTGGTGCAACCCACTTTCAAATCTATGGTTCCGTTGAAGAATAATTTACTTTAATCAAGGTTTTCGATTGTTGGTGAAACCGGCCTTAAGTCTAATCCCCAAACAAAACGAAAATCCTTGAATGGGATAGTACGGAAATTCTTCCATGGAGTCTCACTGGCCGATTGCAACTTTTGCCAATTCCCTCACCGCCTCTACACATAATGTACCGTGAAGTTTCAAGTTCAACAACAACTCACTCGAAGGCATAAAGCTGCAACGGATCATCAGCCAGTTTATTAATATTGCGTCAGCCCGTTGCAATTAGTTTAATCGAGTTTGCCGAGACTTTCAAACCTTACGGACATGGAAAGTTGTAAACTAGAGAGGAACTTCCCTATCTTTTCCTTCCGCTCCGGTGTAAACAGTTGATTCAATAAGAGCTGCCTTCGACCGCCATTTTATTGCAGCCTGTTTAAGTGGATCTCTGATTGTCTTCCTCTTCTCCGTTTCCGTGTCAGTTTTCCAGCCCTCCATTTTCTCGTGTTTATGCTTTTATTTCTTTCGATTATTTCATCACATACGAGGACGTTCTATAGCGTTCACTATGGGCAACACTCGACGGCTTAAAGCAAAATGACGAATTATTTGGGAACATGAAGGCAAACTCAATTGGTATATGGGTCATGTCAAAATTGCGGTAACATTTGGGTATCGACTCTTCTAAAAAAAAAAAAATTTGAAACTTGATCGATTTTCTTGTTAAAAACGATTGACTAAAAATCAATCACTGCAGTTTTCTAGGCATATCACCCAAGTGAGGACACATAATCTTGAACCGTACTGCTGATACGCCATTTTGAAAGAAAAACTTTTGTATATCCTACTATTTTTCCCTCTTGAGTCTCCAACCTCCATAGGAATCGCCGCTTGTCTTTCAATTTAGGTGAATGGAACAGCACAAATTAGCTTAATCTTAGCTACAGTAAATACTAAGATTTCCATGC